>LNAC01000153.1:2238066-2258337 GCA_002007465.1 Ailurus styani
AGGGTGGGGGGTCGTGGGGGTAGGGAGGGAAAAATAATGAAACAAGATGGGATGGGGAAGGAGACAAACCATAAGAGACTCCTAATCTCATAAAACAAACTGAGGGTTACTGGGGGGTGGGAGGGTAGGGATAGGGTGGATGGGTTATGGACATTGGGGAGGGTTTGTGCTATGGTGAATGCTGTGAAAGGTGTAAGCCTGATGATTCACAGACCTGTACCCCTGGGGCAAATAATAATAAAAATTAAAAAATAAATTAAAAAAAAAAGTTGCCCTGTATGATGACTTTGTTATTAAATAAGCTTGACCATTGAATGTGGAGCTAAATGAACCAATGAGAATTAGTGAAGTCAGAGTAGAATGTTGTCAGGTATGTTCTGATGAACTCACACGGTATTATCATGGGCAGAGCTGAGGTTCTGAGTATTACCAACATAACTGGAAATATGCCCCTTGGTGCATGTGGGCATTTCTCTGTTGGCTACGTCCATCAGAAAAGGCTAAATTAAAGTTACCTTTAGCTTGATCATTTTCTCTATCTCAAAAATCACACCTATTATGGGTCCTTGGGATGTAATGGTATCCTGGAGATTGGAATCAATATCTTTACTCTGGTTAAACAGGGTCTTTTATGTCTAACCCAAATCCTGCTTTTTCTAGCTACAGTCCTTAGTTTTGCTTTTTAAGACTGAAAAATCCACAGATGTTGCTTTCCTCACATTATTGCAAGGATTCCTTGTAATGAAACCCATTTGTGAGTCTGGCTACCTAATGTCTTGAGGGATGGACAGAGCACTTGAATGTCTGTGAGAAGCCACAGACTGTAGTAACAATTCAGTCATACATTTTTATCAGCTGGGTAAGTCACTTCCTCTTATGGGCCTTATTTTCCCATGTCTGAGAAAGGTGAGTTATTGGCATGTGAAGTTACTGGCAAATTTGTAGGATCCTGATATACTGGACATACCGGATATTATGGATGGGCCTATCAGAGATCCCTTACAGTAAAACCAGTGCTATAGTGAGGATCTATCTTGGTGGTGTTCAAGAAGTCTTCTATTTTGTCAAAAGCAAGGATAGGCCTATTAGTTTCTTTTTTTTTTTTTTAAGATTNTTTTTTTAAAGATTTTATTTATTTATTTGACACAGAGAGAGAGATTACAAGTAGGCAGAGAGGCAGGCAGAGAGACAGGGAGAGGAGGAAGCAGGCTCCCCGCTGAGCAGGGAGCCCGATGCGGGCCTCGATCCCAGGACCCTGAGATCGTGACCTGAGCCAAAGGCAGAGGCTTTAACCCACTGAGCCACCCAGGCGCCTGGCCTATTAGTTTCTGCACAGACAGTGACATTTCTAAGAATGTGCAGGGGGAAGTAAAGTTCAGGCAGGTTATACACACGCAGAGCAAATCAGGGGCAATGCCAGGTTCAGACTCTGGGGGCAGGGCTGAGTGGGGGCGTGGCTACACCCACTGCAGGAGTCCTCACTTTATGGAACTTCTGTCCTGGAGTTACAAACCCTGCTTCTAGGCATGACAGCTCAATGAGAAATCCCATTTCCCTTCCAATCATTTGAATGAGAAAAGGGCCAACATTAAACTGGGGGCAATTGTCTTTACATCACCCTGGACACCGATTCTAATCACAAACTTGCAGACCACCAGCCTCTGGTGGCACTCATCTGGAGTGTGGAAATTACCACGTAATTTACGACAGACAGGAGGTGCCTGAAAGTGACTTTCTCAGCATCTGTTCCCAAATAGTCACGAGAGCCAGGAAAGGGAGAGAGCTCAGGGGGTTGCTGGAGAAATGGGATGTCCCCTAGTTGCATCCAAGAATCCAGTAGCCTTCCCCAAAGCTGGACGCTTCCGTTTCCCTCCTCCTGCCACACCTCTCTCTCTCCCTGCTATTGAAGCTGCACCGCTCCTTCAAAATTTTCTTCTAAATCCCACCCTTCCCTAAGAATCTGCCTAGCCCAACTCACCTCCTGATAACCCCTTCTGGAATGTCCATCTCTGTCACCTGTGAAGTGGGGGGCAAGGGCAGTTAAGCATGGTTCAAATTCAACCCAAATGTAATTATTCAGGCGCCTGGGTGGCTCAGTGGGTTAAAGCCTCTGCTTTCGGCTCAGGTCATGATCTCAGCGTCCTGGGATCGAGGCCCGCATAGGGCTCTCTGCTCAGCGGGGAGCCTGCTTCCTCCTCTCCCTGTCTCTCTGCCTGCCTCTCTGCCTACTTGTAATCTCTCTCTGTGTGTCAAATAAATAAATAAAATCTTTAAAAAAAACAAAAAAAAAAAACGAAATGTAATTATTCTATGAGTAAACACTGTTTGGACCCAGATGTCTCTCAGAGTCATCCCACCCCCCATTTTTATTTCTTGTGCAACAGAAAGCATAGATGCAATAAGAAACACTGGCTAATGGAAGAGGCTAAATTTCACATTCTGGACCCCTTAGGTACTGTTCCAGTTGTGCTCTCTCCCAATGCTATGCCCTTGGGCATGTTCTTTCACACCCCTGAATCTCAGACTCCCCATCTGCAAAATGGGAAGAAAGCGGGCGCCTGGGTGGCTCAGTGGGTTAAAGCCTCTGCCTTCGGCTCAGGTCATGATCCCAGGGTCCTGGGATCGAGGCCCGCATGGGGCTCTCTGCTCGGCGGGGAGCCTGCTTCCTCCTCTCCCTATATCTCTGCCTGCCTCTCTGCCTACTTGTGATCTCTCTCTGTGTGTCAAATAAATAAATAAAATCTTAAAAAAAAAAAACTGTTAAAAAAAAATGGGAAGAAAGCGATTAACCATTAATGAGTTATTTTGAGGATTAAAGGAAAAATAACGAATTATCGTAGGCAGTGATGTGCAGTATGAATGCAGGAAATGGCTATTATTATCACTCCAATAAGAACAGCTGATGTGTTAAGGGAAGCAACAAACTTGACGTTGCTCTTTTTTGCTCGCTCAAGAAAGGCAAACACTCTCTTTGAGATTTATCTGTTGCATGCTAGGAAAGAGTTTGATCATTCAACTATGAATTAAAAGATATCCGTAGGCACCTTCCATGTATGCATCTAGGTGCCAGCAGGAGAGAGAGAGAACATCAAGATACCATGCAAAGAACGAGTCCCTGTGCCTTAACTCTGTTAAATCATATATTTTTTAAAGGTGAGGGAGCCTCATCCAGAGTGTGGGAGTCTTTTGGTCGGGAGCCAGCACGGTGTCGGTATGTCCTTGGTGTTTATGAACTTACTGTGTGGATATTTAACTGGAGCTTCCAGTATCCAATACAGAGTTGGACTGGGTTCTCTGATGATAATATATGCTGAAGGGAGGATACAGGAATTTAGATCCCAAACTATCAGAAACAGGGGAAGGGAGTGAAGTCAGGGGTCTGACCTGGCCATTCTGACTTGATGTGACTCAATCAGTATAAGTGACTTTAGTCCCTGAGCCTCAGTTTCCCTGGAAGTCAGGAAGGAGAGATGCAATGGCCATACAGACCAAGAACAACTAGATGAAGAATGAAATATAGAGGCAGGAGTTTAGAAGTCAATATAATGGTAAACAGCAACTTTTCTCAGCAGGAATAAACCAGGGAATAAAAGAAAGTTCATGCAAACCCACTGGCTTTGAGTGATTGCTAAACATGAAGTAACAGACATCAAAAAATGTTTTCATGACTCTTGGACTCCCAGGCACGGGGAGAGCTGTCCAGCACTCAGAGATCAGGGGATGACACTCTGAGTTTGGAACCATCTTGGCCCCAGCCGTTCACAGATCTGTCAAATACTTTGTCTGGCCCTCTGTTAAGCATACTTCCTGGGGAAACCAAGAGTAAACAAGACAGCCATAATCCCTGCTCTCACGGAGCTTAGAGTCTAGGGGGCAAGACAGACAATTAATCAGATAATGAGAATGAACTATCATGTGGAAAGCAAGAAAGAGTGCCAAGAATATGGAAATATACAAGAGGGGCTGTCCGACCTAGCCAGTCGTCAGAGACGGTCTCCACTTGAAATATTATGTAATGCTAGAATTTAAGAATGAACAGAAGGTGACCCGGCAATGAACAGTGGAAACTATCCCCGGGAAAGGAAAGAGCAGGTGTGCTGGAAACACAGAGATAAGAAGGCACGATTCTGCCCTCATGGTGTTGCCAGGATAACGCACGGAGTGTTGAGAAACAGGCATTCCAGAATCACGAAAAGGACAACCTGCACAGGTAACCAGCATGGCAGAAAGCCCCATCCCATTCCTAGGACTGTGTCCACAGCAGGCGTGTAGAGGGGACCCGGGAACACAGCAGCCAGCCTAGTGGCAAGGCCTGGCCTTACTTGAGGGCCCTTTGGGCGACCCTGGACTAGTCCCTTCCCCCCTCCAGCCTCACTCTCCCCGTGAGGAGGTTACATCAGATACTCATGGACTGACTCCCTACTCTGAACATCCTATGCTCCGGCATGACTTAGCAATTTTCAGGATTTGTTCTTTACTTCTCACAGAATCACAGTTGTTTTTTTGTTTCGTTTTGTTTTTTCTTCCACATTATGCCCCTTTAAGTGGAATGGGTGGCATTATTTATTTCTTATATCCTCAGGACTTAAATCCCTGAATTATTCTACATCTTGCCCAGGCCTGACATCACAAATAAATCCTCCATCCCAGGGGAATGGAGATAAATGGGGGCTGCCACTCCTGTGACCTCCATCAGGGATCTGGCTCCAACATTCCACCCAAGGAAAACACTGCACCAAGTCAGGCTGGAGGGGGAAGGGAGACACAAGAAAAGAAAGGAAGGAAGGATGGACACCTAAGGCTGAGCATTCTTGAAAAGACAAAAGCAACAGCTTCCATCTGGATGCCCCTCAAAGACCCCCAGCGGCCTGCGGGAACCCAATTTGGGGTCTTTGCTTTTAATTTTCAGAAGAAAACGAGTTTGAGCCTAAGTGGAGACAGCCCGTCACAGCAAGAGCTCCCAAGCCTGGGGCCCTTGCCGGGCGGAGCTGGACCCTGCCCCCACTAGATTGTGTGACCTCTGCCTGTCATCCCATTCTCCCTGAGACGGAGTTTCCTTGGCTCTAAAGCGAAGACACCACCATCTCCTCAAAGAACTGCTAAAACAAAATTGCTATGTGGAAATGCCTAATACTGGCATGGGACACATAAAATATTTAATGACGAGTGGTTGAGGCTAAACCATGGTGGGGGCTCTGTGGAGAACAGGCAGGGAACATCTACGGTTCTCAGCTCTCTAGTGCCACATACCTCACAGGTGGGCGAGCTCCCCAGCCCCCCAACAGGAGAAGGGACAGCACAGCTGAGTGTGAGCATATGGGCAGTGGAGTCACCAGTGTTGGGTGTCAATTTTCGTTCCATCCGTGTTTACAACTTTCCTAACCTCTCCGAGCCCCAGGCTCATCAGGTGCACAAAAGGGTACCTACCTCAGGTTATTTTAGGATTTAAAACGATTCTGCATATCAAGTACTTAGGATGACACCTGGCACCTGACATGTGCACAGTAAATGATGGCTAGCAACGCTTCCTGATCTCGCTGGTTTCTCTGAGATCTCTATCGGCTACTCTGCCTCTGTGTCATCTGCCCCAGACCCAAAACGCTTTCTGTGAACCCCTTTGCCCCAGGAGGCTGACTGACCTCTACAGGCTATATTATCTGGGTTCTCTTGCCTTCTGCTTCCGGGTAGGGTGTGGCGCTGGCAGAAGAGAGGCACTGGCGGATTAGTGAGCAGCAGGGGAGAAAAGCCACGTTATGTATGGTCCTCACTCCCTCCCTGTCAAGCTGTGGTCACCATGATGGAGGGGAGAACCTGTGGGCCGGTCCTTCCCAGCATCACTGTTCCCTCATCTGCTTCCGTCAGGACGGGGACAAGAGTGTCCCCCTTGAAATGAAGAATCTGGCTCCTGTTTCTGAGGTTTGGATACACACAGCTTCTAAGCCTCAGCTTTCTCTCTGTGCTCCCTATCTAGGGAGGCTGGTAAGAAAGCCTGCGTGCTCCCTCCTTTTGGTGCTGGCTAGAGACCCAACTATGCAAATCCCTGCCCGGCCCCATGCTTGCACCAGAACAAAAATCCAGGGCCAGCCTCTCTTGCTGGCTCTCTTAAGCCACTCTGGACCTGCCCGAGAGGCCTGCCCTGCTCACCCCAAAGACCTGAATTATGTGAATAATCAACCTTTCCATACCCACTCTGTGTATAGGTAGTATCATCATCTCAACATCTAAACTAAATTTGAGATGGGATTATCTCCTGCCTTTGCAGGGTGACAGAAACACCCGGATGCTCATGCACAAGGCCTCACGACCTCTGGCCCTGCCTCACCTTTCAGTAAACCTGCCTCGGCTACTTCTTCTGCATGTGCTCAGAAAGGAGCCATCTGTTTCCTGCTGGCACCCTAATACAACACTGAAGGTCCGTGAGCGTGTTCACTCATTAAGCATCTGTTAATCGCCTACTTGTACAAGTTACCTTGTGTCTGAGTGGAAAGGGTGGTGGAGGAGGGTTTTACGGTACGAGAAATGAAACAAATACTGCACATACACCATCTTATTTCATCCTCTCAACAGCTCTGCAGAATTGGCATCGTTGGTGCCAACTGGTAAACCAAGTACAGAAAAGAAAAGCATTCAAGGTAACAGCTCGTTCACGGCAACGGGGAGGCAAAAAACTAGGATTGACTCCCCTCCAACCCTCCTCCCCTTTGTGAAGACACAGGTATGAAGTCACAGTAAGGGGTAGGCCACGGGATGAGATACATGCAACGCACGCTATGAACCATCAGCACAGAGCGAGGCCATTTGTGGTTAAGGTTGAGGGCCTGTAAGCAGGCCTGTAAGCGTGTGTAAGATTTCAACATATGGACAGGTTACACAAAGAGGGTCTGGGAACAGCACTGGGGTCACGACATGGAGATGTGGGACAGATATGCTGGATCTGGGCTTCCAGACCTTGCATGTCATCAGCCATAAGTCCCTACCTAGTGCAGCCATGGCTTGTCCACAATCATGGATATACCTCTTCCCCTGACCCACTGAGACCGCTTCTTCAAAAAACTCAGCTTCCCCATCTACAATAGGTGGGCTGCTTTGTTTTCTATTCTCTTACTTAAATATGGATAAAATCCACTGGTAGCATTATAGTAATGGAACCTAAGAGTTAACACTTCCGGACTCAATTCACAGTAACTCATGCCTCATCCTACTCACTCACTTCCACTAGCCTAGGAACTATGTGATTGAAAACATGACCTACACACGTTTCCCCCTGAAGCCTGTGTAGTACCTAATACAGGGTGGCATCCAAGAAATGTTTGCAGAACATTAAGTTAATGTGGTCCAGCCTCCTCTTCAGCTAAACTTGGAAAATCAAGGACCAGGGAGATAATGACTTGTCCAAAGTCACCAAGCAGATTAATGGCTCCTTCAAGGCATCAACCCAGGAAAGACCTACTTCTCAGAACTCACCTTCAAGGGCTTCTTTGGTAGGCCATGGGCCACAGTTTGCTGACTTATAGCTGGTATTGCAGATGGGACGTTAAAACAAGAAACAGGCCAGGTGAGTCTTTCTGTGAGCAAAAAGAAATACGGCGAGCCTTTCGAACTTGCCTGAATTCTCTGACAAGTTTAATCAAGTACAAAATAAAAGGCAGGCATGATTTACCCAGTTTTTCCTAACGCTGGTGATGAGGTACCTCATGGAAAACTACAGAAGGAGATAAACAACTGGGGGATGGGGTATAAGAGGTGGTGGCAGAACAGGAGGCAGTTAAGCCTCAGGAAACAAAGGTCTGGCAGCTTCAAAGAATAGCAGAGGCTTGTTGAGTAAGCCCGAGAAAAGCATCCTAGGCTTACAGAAGGAGCTGGACTCAAACTTGAGTTACAAGGTATACCAGGAACTCTGAGCCCCGACACTGCATTGTCGAGGACGCTATCAAGAGGCACGGTCGAGATAAAACAGGCATCACTCTACTCTGCCCACCTCTGTCATGGCATTGCTCCTGTATCAGGTAACATCAGACTATGCTTCAAGAGCAACTCCCAAATCTCAGAGGCTTCAAGGATAATGGTGTGTGTTTGACTCACATTTATCCCTGGTAGGTAAGGGGGCCTCAACTCATTATAGTCTCTCAATGACCCCGGCAGGTGGGGCAGCCACGATCTTAAACATTGCCACTGTCCATGTGAGCAGGAAAGAGAAAGTTCTAGAATGTCTTCCTCTGACAGGTTCATGTTCTGGCCCACGAGCAGCACCCAACACTTGCACTCACAACATTAGTTATTTGAGCCATCCGACAATAGGCAAGTGGAGAAGTGCCACCACAGAGTGAACCCAGATCGGAGAAGAACCAAATCCTGGACAAAGCGATACTCATAGTTTAGGCCAACACACCCTCCCAGGACAGCCCCTCATGTCCTGATGATGTGGGGAGCCTCAGCAAGCCTCTGAGCTGAGCCAAGCGGGGAGGCAAATTGGATTCGTCCATGGAAAGGCACCGGCCTGGGAGCCAGCAGGTAACCCAGGTGGGCTGCCCCCTTCCTGCAGCACGTGGGTGATGCTCTGGGAGTTCCTTGCAGGCTCTTTCCGAGCATGGATTCTCCTTGGCAGAATGTGACAAGTTAACACAGCATTCTGTTTGCTCGGTGCCCCTGACATGTTGCATAACTGAGCCCCATTCTGCTGTTACCCAAGGCCTCGTCATTTCCCCTTGTAAACTGGAGGGCAGAGGCCTTGTCTTACTCATCTTGCAAAACCCAGCACAGTTCTTTACCGACTGGAGGCACTGCCTGCATGTTTATTTAATGAATGAACGGATTATATTTTCTGAAAACGATGGCTTGAAGGACTCAGCCTAGCCAACTGTGGATGTGCCAAGGAGTAAATACAATGATAATACCAACAAAGTCAAGGATCAGCTGATAAAGATTGATGATAAATATTAAAAATAAAAAATAACATGCTTGGAATGTCAATTTATAGATCCTTTTCACCTTTACTTCCTGTTTTATTGTTCTCATTAACTCTGTGTGGGAAGCAGAGTGAAAGATGAGGAAGTTGAGGTCCCAAGAGGTAACGGGATTTTCCTAAGGTCACACAGAGAGTCAAGGTAGAGCTGGATTGTAAGTACAGGCCCAGCACTCTTTGCCCATGATCTTTCTATAAGAATTCTTCCCCTCTCCTTCACTCCTCCTATAACATGAATGAGCCCTCACTGTAATAGGTAGACCACATTTTCCCCTGCATCTTGAGATTAGGTTCCTGAGTCATCCTCATGACCTCAGACTTGGTGTGTGAGCTTCCCATACCCACTGCAGCCACCCACTTTGCCTCCCTGCTCATGCAACCCAGCTCTCAGAAACACCTGGTCTGAACCACAAATAGCATCAACTCCTTGTTCTTTGGTGAGTCCTTTAATTGGTGGGGATGGTTTCAGAGCAGAATAGAGGCTCAGTCTTATATGGCTTCACTACTCCATTTTGTGTGCTGTTTTGTAATAAGGATAAACACAAATAAACTACAACAATAACTAGCCATACATTTGTGTAAGCTTCTCTTAGAGATTCCCTGCAACAGCGCTGTGGGTGGAACAAGGCCACTCACTGAACAGATGAATGGTGTGAGGTCTACAGATTAAGTGACAAAAAAGGCAGTACAGCGAGTGGTTAAGAACATGAGCCATAAGAATCAGCCAAATCTAGGGCCCCTGGGTAGCTCAGTCAGCTGGGCATCTGACTCTTGATTTCGGCTCAGGTCATGATCTCAGGGTCATAGGATCATGCCCCACGTAGGGCTCCGTGCTCAGTGTGGAGCATGCTCTCCCTCTCTCCCCTAACCCGCACTCATGCTTGCTCTCTCTCAAATAAATAAATAAATCTTTAGGGGGGGAAAAAAATCAGCCAAATCTGGGTACTAGTGTGGGCTTTGATGCCTCTGAGCTCTGTGAACTTCTGTACTTACTAACACCTCTAAATCTCAAATTCATTGTCTGTAAAGCAGGGACATGTTCCCGATCCTCTTACAGTTGCTGTAAAGACAAATGAGAGCTAGCATATGAGGCTCCTGCAGAGGGACCCGTCATGATAAGCGCTGAGCACATGAATTACATCACTCATGTCTGCTTTCCCTCTGGACGGGAAACTCCTAAAGGCTAAGAAGGCCCTCTTCGTTTGCCTGTGGCTGCTTCCCCCAGACTCTAAGACAATGCCTGGGCCACACTCGATGCTTTAAAGACTCTTAGAATTATTGTCAGACTTGACTGAATTCACATAGGTATCTAATTTATCTATAAAATCACGGAGGCTGTTGCTTCTCAGACATACAGAACTTGGCTAGCTTTCGCCCAGTGTTATTTTTAGGTTTGCTTACAATCACAGAAACCTTCAGGACAGAGGGACTTCAGACCAGCCCCCACAGATCTGCAAGAGTCATCTCCGCAATGCCCTGTCCTGTTTCCATACAATGAGTCCTATACAATATTCCCCTACGCAGTGGGTGGTATGTGCTGTCTTAACAAACAATTTCCACTTGTAATTCTTCGGGTTCTCACTTGTAAAACAGAACAGCAATCCCAGGCCTCAACCAGACCACAAGAAAAGTGCGAGTGAGTCAAAACTGAGTTTCCCAGAGCTAACAATCTGGAAGTGGGTATGACTTAAACAGCAGCAAAGGATCAGGGAGTCACAAAAGTCACAGAATGTCTATGCGGTCCTTCTTCATCGACCTTGGAAAAGTACAAGAGTTGACAAGAACAGATTTGAGAGCTCTAGCATTCTTAATCAAACAAGGGCTCTGGGAAACACACCACAGGGACACACGGACACACGGACACACGGACACACACACACACACACACACACACACACGGATAGCTTGAGTTTTAAATCTCACACTTAATACAAACTAAAGGCGGCAGCCATTGAAACAACAACAACAGAAAAAGAGTCATAGGCTTTTTTTTTTTTTTTTAAACTGCTTGAGGTACGAAGATACTCAATAGTGGCCTCTTTTCATGTGTTCAGTAAACACTGCCAGGGTGGTAGGAAATGCCGAAGAAGATTCTCATATATGTTTTCCAGTAGGGAGCCTCTGGCTCAGTGCAAAGCTTTTAGAATACACGAATTCCATGTATTTGAGGAAGGTAGGCCTATAACTGTATCCCGCATCACTGTTCTTCATTTTTCCCAGTGTACGTACATTTATCAATGATCTCTGGGTTAAGGGCACCAGAGGGTAGGACAGCACCCTCGGCCTCCATGCAAAGCTAAAGGAAACATCATAAAACTGCTCTGGTTTCCCAGGAACCAGAATGATGATTGCTATGTGCTAAGAGTTTTGATCTAAAAAACATGTATAAAAATAACACGCATTTTTAACATGTTGGTTTATAAATATAAAATCCCATTATCACAGAGCCACAGTCAGCCCCATCTCTGAGGATTACTGTGCATTTAACACAGTAGGAAAAAATAATCACTGGTAGGCTTAAGCAATGCCCCGAACCTTGGTTGCAGGTATCGGCACAGAAGAGACCTGCCAGAACTTAGGTCAGGTAAAATGGGGCAAATCTATATAAGTCATCACTTACTTAGGGGAAACTAAAGTGCTGTTAATGAAGACAGAAAATCTTACAACAAACACAGGACAATACTTGACAACGAAAGGACAGGCCAGCCCAGATTAATACATTCGCTTAAGTGTTCTTCCCCGCCATTGCTATTTGTTAAAACTGGAAGAGTGCTATTCAAACGTTAAAGTCCCTCTTCTGGTGGTTAATAATATTATTTTATTTTTCTAAGCACCAGTGATCCTGATTGCTCTTGGAATGTCTTGGGAAACGAGTCTCTATGTAACGTGATTATAATGATTCATTATATTTGTGTAGGGTGTTGTAGCTTAGAAAGCACTTTCCATCCATTATTAATATTATCATTATTAATAATAATAGCTACCATTCATTGTGTGCTTTTTAGGGGCCAGGCACTGTTCAGTGAACAGTAAACATGGTATCTATAATCTTTACAATATCCCCAGAAGGAGGCTGCGAACGCCCACTCCATATGGGAGGAGATCGAGGCCACTCAAGGTCAACTGACCAAAGACGGTGGGGTGACGCTAACCCTCGTGCCTGCCTGACGCCAAGGTACAGGCCATGTTCTCTCGAACTGTGGCACGTCATGTGGCCTTAAAATTACCTGTCTCCTATCTGTTATCTGACATTCTTTCAGGTAAGTGCTCCTTGAAGGCAGGAAACGTCTGCTGTTCAGTCACCCCGCCGCTCCCTAGTACCACGCGTGGAACAGGACAGGCCCTGGACGGCTATCTGCTAAAAGAATGAATGAAGAAGTCAGCACACAAATGAATTCTTACATCTCTTCTGAGGCGAGGAGATCACCTGGGATTTTCTCTGTTCATATAAACAGGGATATGAAGACTTGAAGAGGGAAAGCGATGTCCCCGAGGGCCCACGACTGGTAAGTGCTAGCGACAAGACTCCATCCTAAACCCCCGGATGGATCGGGCATCCACAGGCCTCAGTATTGCACGTGCATCTGCTGTGTCATGGCAGGCTGGCTGACGAGCGGTGGGGGGGAGCTGCAGGCCAGCCAGAAGCCCAGATGCACTGCCCACCTCCCCCCACACCTCCACTCCAGCCCAGGTGGAAGCCCAGGAATGACTGTGAACCTAAATGTGGAGGCTCCTGGTGGCGAGTGGATGAGGTTGGAGAGTGTAGGAGACGCGGAGCTGACAATTCAGGCAGCCAAATTCAATTTGAGGGAATTTGGTTCAGTGCTTTCCATTAACAGCCCTCTAAGAAAAATATAATTCCCAGGACTAAAGAAGGAAAGGAGAAAAGAAAACAACTTTTCATCATGTGCAGTCAATGCAAAGCAAATCAATCACACTCTTTCTCACCCGGCCCAGCAACGCCTCAGTGAACACCAAAGGCGCGGGGCCTCTGAGCTCCCGGCTGGTCCTCAGGGTGCGGTGGGGGAGAGAAACCTCGGGAAGAGAAGCAGCAGACCCGCAAAAGCTTATCTCGGTTCCAGGCCACCTTCAATCACACGAAGAAGCCTTTACGGTTTAGAAAACACTTTGCCTACACTTGGTCCCCAAAGCCTTTGGAAATGGGTAACATTATAATTCCTATTTTATAAATGAGAAATTGGATGGGAATAATTAGGTAACGTGTTCAGTATCAACTTTAAATGGCGGGGATTTGAGCTCAGGTCCTTGTGACCCCACAGGCCAAACTCTTCAACTCTACATTACCAAAGGACCCCTATGGGGGCGCCTGGGTGGCTCAGTGGGTTAAAGCCTCTGCCTTCGGCTCAGGTCATGATCTTAGGGTCCTGGGATCGAGGCCCACATTGGGATCTCTGCTCAGCGGGGAGCCTGCTTCCTCCTCTCTCTCTCTGCCTGTCTCTCTGCCTACTTGTGATCTCTCTCTCTCTGTCAAATAAATGAATAAGGTCTAAAAAAAAAAAAAAAAGGAGAGCAGACATTAAATCCAGCTGGACATTTGCATGCACGTTGTGACTTTTCTATTCCAGTTCAAGCTCATCCCGGCATGGGAACTAAAAGGGCCCCCATATATTTTAATATGGCAACATCACCCCCTGCCTTGCCTCCCTCATCCAAGCCAAACCCGAACAACACTAGAAATGCTTTAAATTCCATGAGCGCCGTTCCTGCCAGAGCACCCTCTCACCTGTCCACAGCGAGCTGGGAGCAAAGTGTCCAAGGAAGTCTGACCGAAGGGCAGTGAGGCACCTTTGCCAAAATGTGGACTCAGGAGCCAGGTGACAGGACCTTGAATCCCAGCTTTGCCCTTAATGGTTGCACGACCTTGAGTCAGACTCATGACCTCCTCATGCCCCAATTTCTTGATCTGTAACGTCAGCATGGCAGTTGCACCTCACCTCCCAAGGTTGTGAGGATTAATGGAGGTAATACCTGGAGCCCTTAGACAGTGTCTGGAAGATGGAAAGCGTTTCATAAGATTTTGTTATTATCACGGCTAGATGTCAAAGCACCGACAGATCACAGGATGCTCCAGCGGGGAGGCCGTCGCAGAGACATCTAGTCTACCTTGCGTATTCTACCGAGGAGAAGACTGGGTCGTAGAGAAGACTGGGTCATGGAGACAGGAAGCTCGGCCCCCACCCCCACCCCACAGTGCTCAGAGAGCCAGCAGCAGGCAGTTTCTTGTGCTCACATCCTATGGGGGTCTTCTGTGGCATTTCCCCACCTTTCTCAAAGCCTCATGCTTCCATGGGACTGTGCCCCTGAAAACAAGTTCCCTTTTCTCACTTGTGAGAGGAGGTGGCTGGCCTCAGCTGAGCAGTGTTTTCAGGGAATCTTTAAATGCTACTTGGCAAAGCAGCTACTGATACTTCCAACGTCTTGTTGAACATCCTCGATCAAGAAGCTGCACGAGGCCAGACTGCAGTCCCCTGGGCCCATGTGGGCCCATTAACTGCCAGCCAATACAATGATTCAAGGGCTGATTATTTCCTGGGTGGATTAGCCCTGTGCCTGGCTTTTCCTCGCTCTTTCTGATGTCCCTTGGTCATTTCATGGCTCACTGACACTTTTCCCCAGAGGGGGAGGAGGGACGGGGAGAGCCTCCGAATTGCTGATCAGTCAGGCACTGGCAGTAGGTGGCAAGTCTTACCGAAGCTTCCAGTGCGAAGACTGTATCTGCAAACATGGACCCATTCACGTGGACATTGAGAGCTGAGGAGTGTTTCCAGTCAAAAGCTAGGATCCTGGATTTGGACAGTTCAAATCCATTGGGATTTGCCACTTATTAGCTATGTGAATGTAGGCCACTTACATTCTCCCACTGAGCCTCAGTCTTTCCATCTATAAATTGAGACTAAGAGCACCTACTCAAAAGGTTGCAACAATTACATGAAACAATAAATACAAGACATACAGGACAGTGTCTGGCACACAGTAGGTACTGAATAAGTTTTGCCCATTATTAAAAATAATCTTGAATAGTGACTACCCTTATTTCAATGAGCACTGAGCAATGGGCAGAACCATTGAATCAATATGTTGTACCCCTGAAACTAATATAATACCGTATGTTAACTAGACTTCAGGGTTTGTTTGGGTTTTTTTAAGTCTTAAAAAACAGGTTCTGACTAATGTGTGCTCTAGATCCTGAGGTTTTGCAGCTCACCACCCCTTCCCTGCAAACCCTGGCTGATGTTGGCTGCCTGGAAAAATACTCTGCAAATTCATCATGCAGGTTCTTGTTTGCAAGCACTCTGGAAACAAGCATAAAGGGTAAACTTGAATAGGAAGCCAGATTTCCACCGAATTCCCATGGTTTTAACACTTCTAAGTGGTGGCATTACATCTGGGAAGTCACTGGATTTCTCTGAGACTCAGTTTCCTTATTTCTCCACTGGGGATGATGCCATTTCCAGATGGGCCACCTGCACGTGAGTGTGGGAAAGGGAGTACACACGTGCTTGTTGCTGTCACTGGCATTGTTATCACTGCTAGTGGGTGGGCATGTTCATAATTATTGAGTGCTTAGTATGAGCCACGCATTGAAACATTTACCTAGTTTTATGCCGATACTGGAAACTCAGGGTGAATCCCATTTGACAGAAGCAGAAATTATGCTTAGAAAGAAACTGGTTAAAATCTCACTTCTACAACTTTCTCTGATGCCCACCCGCTTGAACTCCGTAAGTCTGCCTTGCATTCCTTCAGCCACTAATGGGATCTTCAACGTTTTATTACGTGTTGTTTGAGCACACATTATCTACGTGAGGTGCTCAAACCAAGGATAGAGTTATCTTCATTTCTGCATCCCCGGTATCTCACACGGTGCCTAAATCATTGTCCACTGAAGTGGAAACCCACCAGGTCAAATGAAGGGATGCAGGCCAGCGAAATGCGCTCTTACATTGTTAGAAGCTTTTGCTTAGAGGCCGCTCTTGAAGAGGAAATGTGATTACAGAGATGCTAGGCTTATCAAGAGTGCTTAGAAAGAATCCAGGTGGGAAATCAGAGCACAAACTGGAACATATCCCTTCCTTCATAATGAGGGAGAAAGGAAATTGATGATGACTCTGAGGTGGCAAAGATCCTGAACCCATCTTTGATCATCTGTTTTTTGCCAGAAACAGGAGAAAAAAAAAAAGAAGAAGAAGAGAAGAAATGTGGACAATTAGGAAGTAATTAAGATCTCACAAAAGCAGCTATGACAGAAAGCAGTTAAGGGAATACTTAGTGATTTGGGGGAAAACACAAATCAGCAGGTTGGACAGGATGTATCCTAAGGTGTTCCCGAGAAGAGCTAATGTAGTTACTGAAGCACTCACAATTATTCCTGAAAAGTCACGGTAGAACAGTAGCAGAATATATACTTAAATTTTGTAAACATCAAATGTCATATTTATCTTTTAGACAGAAGGGAAAAATACATGAAGCAGGTGCTTTAAGAACTAAGAGAAGAGAGAAATACTTCCAGTGGCTACGTGACAGGCACTTGCAGACAGAGCATCCCACGGGACCATCCACGTGCAAGCCAGGCCTGGCTTCTTCCCATTTTCCAGAGCAGGAAGCCAGCTCTCTGGATGCGGAAGCAAACTGTCCAGGGACCGCCACTCATCATGGCCTGAGCTGGGACTCAACCCCAGTCTCTGCCTAGCTCTGGCAGGGCCCGAATCTTACCCTTTTTATTGCTCTTCTACAACAAAGATTAACAAATTGGACACAACCCAGGAAAACAAAGGAATTATAAGACTGCATAAGACTGGGGTTATAAAAACAGCACCAATCACAGCCCGCAAACATGATAGCTTTTCAATAGCATTACAAAGACAGTGGATGAAAAGATCACAAGATGACTTAATCTGGACCACAATAACTCAAAACCGTTTCTCACAAAATTAATTCAAATAAGCTAGGAGGGGCTGCAAAGCGGCAAGCCTCCAAAATTAGCTCAAAGGCAGTAAACAAAGAATGATGCTGGACATAATTCAATACCAAGGAAGGCACCAAGTCTAGGGGAGCTCAAAGCCCCCCATAATGTCATTTCATGAACCCTCCCAGCTAGTTACTAATGCACAGCACGGCTGAGTTAAGGTGCTGCGAGGAGGAGAGTCTTGAATGAAGCCTCATTTTGAGGCCTGGAGTTAATAAAAGAAAAAAGGCCCAGACAAGAGCTAGTTTCCTTTCTTACCATGAGCACCTACAAAAGAGGAGCTGTGGGCATTGCATAAAGGAGGAAGGAGTCAGGCTGGACAGAAGCTTCAACATCTAGAGGAACCAAACACCACCAACCCAGAATTGGACACCCATTATATAAGTCAGGTCCAGTCTGACCACTGTGGTCCTCATCCACTCACCCTTTCCAAATGACCAGCAGGTTGATCTCTAGAACCCACTCTTCGTCCTGATGGAGGTCCCTGATCCCTAGTCCTTACCTAGACACCCTTCTAAGATCTGGAGTCCACCGATAGTCCCAGACCACTCTCTACCATCACATGTTCAGTTTATGCAACAAGTACGTCCTGCATTATTATGTGTTACACACTGTGTTAGGTCCTAAGGACAGAAGATGGACAAGGTGGAAATCTTTGCTCTGCCCTCTAGAATCTCAGGCCAGAGGAGGGTGTTGGAACTGGGGTTTGCAGTACACCATGTAATCTTGCTTGAATTTATTTTCAGAAGATTCATCATCCTTCACAGAGGTTTGGGTGTGTGGTTCAAGGTCACAGAGTGAGCAAATGCCAGAGCTGGCATTCAAATCTGTGTCTCTACTACCCATGCTCACCGAAGGCATCCACAACCGACACCTGTGCCACCAGTTCATGGCTGTAGGTCAAGGAAAATAATAACTTCCATGACTGAGGATCTATTTCATGCCAGGCATTTTGCTTAGCACAGGATCTCATGCAATCTTCGCAAATCCTATTAGAGAGTCATCACTAACCCATTATTGCATGTCAGGAAAGGAAGGCTCAAAGAGGCACAAGGTCATAAGTACTTTGTATGTACAGAAGTGAGAGATCCAAGGTCTCTCCAAGCCCCAAGCCTTACAGACTTTAAGAAGTCCACCGCTTAGCAAGGATGTGTATGTTTCCTACTGTTGCTGTAACACACTGCCAGGGACTTAGGAATGTAAAACAATAGCAATGTGTGATCTTACAGCTCTTAGAGGTCAGATGTCCAAATTAGGTTTCACTGGGGCAAAATCAAAGTATTGCCAGGGCTGCATTCCTTTCTGGAGGCTTGAGGGAAGAATCCCTTTCCTTGCCTTTTCTAACCCCTAGAGCTGCAATCCTTGCTCCTGACCCCTTCCTCGTTCTTCAAACCTAGCAGCATGGCATCTTTGAGTCTCCCTGTGACTCTCTCTAAATCCCCTTCCCTGACTCTAATGCCTGTGCCTCACTCTTAAAAAGACCCATGTCTTTTTATCTGGGCCCACCCAGATAATTCAGGATAATATTCCCATCTCAAGATCCTTAACGTACATCACATCTACAAAGTTCCTCTTGTCATATGCTGAGACTATTCAGGTGTTCAGACGTAGACATCCGTGGGGGGGTGTGGGGGCATTACTGAGTCTACACAGGATAGCAGAAGCACACTTAACTATAGTAAAAACTATAAATAATAAAGAAGACACTGAGGTTCAGAGAGGTAAAGTGGGTCTTTGGGGACATGTGTGCAAGTGGCAAGGTAGAAATCTAAACCCATATTGGTCTAACTTCAAAGTCTATTTTCACCCTCACTATAGCACACACAGACCCCAGGAAAATGTCACAGACAGATAAACCAACCAGCACATTCAAATGGATAGGCAGCCAGATCCAAAGGAATCATCATCCGGGAAGGTTTCAAGACAGACTAGGTGGCTCTGGATTGGTGGGAAATGGCTGGTATGAGGCCATGTGTCTTTGGAAATACCAAGAAATAGATGTTCGGGGTTAGCTGAATGCTGATGAGTGTGGATAAAGGTAAATAAATAAATATAAATAAATAAAAAACCTCTTTCTCAGCAGCCTGGCAGAGTGGAAGAAAAAGGCTGTTGCAAGGAGTAGGACAAGTATGGATTCAAGTTCCAGGCCTTCTGACTCCAGCCACAAGTCACTGATGTCACTCTCTGGGCTTGGCTTTCCTCATTTGACAGTAGAGGCAGTGATGTCTGCTTGGGATGGTGCCCCCCACTGTACCCTGTACATGGTAGGAGCTTGGGAATTATGGGCATTTTTCTCTTTCCTTTCTCTGCTCTGACTTAAGTTTAAGAAAAAGAAACAAAGGCGCTCAGGTTTTATTTGAAGACAGACTTCTAGCAGTGCAAGTAATCTTTAAAAAACTCACTCCTCTTGCCTGTGCTCAAGGCTTGGCTGAAGGCTTAGGGACACCAGCAGACCAAGGAGGGAAGGCAGGGGGGTGGAGAGAAAACACAGCCACCCACCAGACCGAGAGGACAAACCAATGCATTATTCAGGGTATCTGGTGTTGGGCCCCTGTCAGGAAGGGGCAAGGGGGTGGGAGAGGGTGCTTGAACTCCTCAGGACTTGGCTGATCTCTGAGTGAGGCCGGATGCCACAGTCCCTATTCATCAGCAGTCTGCCAGTCCCTGTCAGTCTACTGGGACCTTCTCAGGAAACCCCGGGCTCTGGGCTGGGCAGGAGTTTAATCAAGCCACCTCCCTCTTCTGGAAACCTTTACTGAAACCCTTTGTTGAAAACCATGGAAGCACTGAGCTATGAGAAACCAGACGTGGAAGGCGTTCTGGGCAGGACCCGCCTCACCTGTAAACAGAATCCCTAACAGCTGGCAGAGGTGACAGGCAGCATCCCATGCCGAAATGATGCTCTTACCTTTGCTGCCACATCTAAAATCCCACCTGGGCTCTGAGTGTAAACTGGTACAGCTATTTGGGAGGGCAATTCAGTAGTATCTACACAACGTGACAATGCCTGTGTTCTCTGACCTGGTGATCCTACCCCTAGGGATCTAACCTACAGAAATACTCACACACTTGGGCCACAGGGGGTGGCTCCGTCAGTTAGGTGTCTGATTCTTGGTTTCTGTTCAGGTCATGATCTTAGGGTCATGAGGTCGAGCCCCACATCGGGTTCCACACTCATTGTGGAACCTGCTTGAGATTCTCTCTCTTTCCCTCCCCTCCTTCTGCCCCTCCCTCTTCTGCATGTGCAGGTGCTCTGTCTCCCTCTGTCTCCCTATTTTAATTTTATAAAAAATAAATAAAATCTTTAAAAAAAAAAAAAAAA
>LNAC01000153.1:2258509-2289944 GCA_002007465.1 Ailurus styani
GCGGGGAGCCTGCTTCCTCCTCTTCCTGTCTCCCTGCCTGCCTCTCTGCCTACTTGTAATCTCTCTCTCTGTGTCAAATAAATAAATAAAATCAAAAAAAAAAAGAAAAAAAAGAAAAAAGAAATGCACACACGATAGAAAGCTACATATACAAAAAAGTTCACTGTAGCATGATTTTGATGATGAAAGATTAGAAACAACATAAATGTCCATCAAGAGGAAAATGGGTTGGATAAATTATAGCATATCCATAATACAGAATGAGGTCATTAGCAATAATGAAGTAGATCCAACTGTTCTGATACTGAAAGATTTCCAATCATTTTTAAATGAAAAACATACACATGCAAGTGTCAGAATAATGGAGCAATGATCCTGCATATGGGGAAAACACAGATGTGGATTTGGATTTATATACACATGTGGATGTAAATAAAGAGAAAACGAATTGAGAAGGATATACCACTGAACAGTTCATGGCAATTATCTCTGGGTAGGGAAGTGAGATCGAGAAAACCAGGAGCAAACCGTCACTTTTTACTCCATGTGGTTTTACTTTGTTTATATTTTTACCAAAAGAATGGCTTTATGTATTACTTATGCAATTTAGAAAAGTGTAAGTTACAAAATGAAAACCATTTCTACAGCTAATGGAAACAGGGAGAGGCTTGACAGGTAGATTCAAGTCCTTCATTTCTCCGATGGAGGTGGGGGGGGGGGGTGGGGAGGGATGGAGGGGGNAGGCGGATGTACGGTACAGCAGGATGGAGGGGGGAGGCAGTCCTCTCGAAGGTCACTCAATGAAGTGAGTTGACCCAGAGCTCCTGGCTCCCAGTGCAGAGCTCTTTCCACCACTGTCAAGGTCCAGAGTCCTTGAGTGTCCATGTTACAAAGGCAGATTGGCACTCGGTAGCAGGCAAACTTTCATGATTCTCAGACTGCCTGGGGGCAGCATGCTGTGGCGGCCTGGGTCAGGATGCTATTTCTGCCGCTTGCTGGCCTGGGGCCTCAACCAAGTCACTTTTTCCCACTGGGCCTCTGATTTCTTATCTGCGACATGGAGACAACGCCACCTTTCTCATGGAGCTACTTTGAACATCAAATATTAATTTCCCTTCCTCTTTCCTATGCAATACTCATTCCCTTCCCCTCTTTTCTAAGACAGATGCCACTCCTGGAAAAGTTGAGACACAACTAGGCTGAGTGTGTCCCAAGCTAAAGGTTTAAATTCTGCTGTAACACTAGACCTACCTGGTAGCATTTGAAAAAGTATGAAAGTATACACTGCACTTCAATGTTGCCTCCCCACCAAGTTTCTGAATGCCTTTAGGTCCTTTTTACTTTTCAGGAAGGAAAACAAGTATGTCTTTGGGTCACACTGCTGTCATCAGGAGCCAAGGTTTCAATGTGCTCCCCCATCTCTGGGGTCTGGAGCCAGGGGTTGTCCGCAGAGGAAAAGGCACGTGATGCAAGATGCCCCTTGAGGGAAAAGAAAGGACCCCATGTTCTTCCGAAACTGGCAAGGACAGTCACTAAACTACCTACCACTGACCCAAGGAGAACCATCCCCAAGTTCAGGTAGAGCAGGCAGCTTTGACAAGGTGAAGTGATGGTGACTGGCTAGCTCCAAAAATATCTCCCCAACCCGCCTCCGGTAGATGCCCGGCATTCCACCATTAATTCTTCCAGTTAAGTCTTTGAAGGCCTCTGTTAGCATACAAATGCTTCTCTTGGGAAGAATAATAAAATTTAATCCGAGTGAACAAACATTTACTGACAGTTGCTTTAAACCAGGCACTTGTGAGGTGTAGTGGGATTGTCCAAAGATGCATGAAGAATTTCCTGCCCTCCAGGAGCTTAGCGCTCACGAGAAACAGTAAAATACGTGCCGAACAACTGAGAGCAAGGGGAAAAATTCAAAAGTTAGGTAAAAGATACAGAAAACTCCATAATTGTTCTCTCCTCTGTATATTTCATGAAGGACTCAACTGCAGTGCATATCACCTTGAAGGACTTCCATCAACTGTCACAATTTTTTTAAAGTATTTTACAAAGATCAGTCTGACAGTTTTACGGAGGATGAGTAAAAATGGACAAGGCTAGAGGCCAGAAAAAGAAAAGAAAAAGATGAGAATCTAATGTGAAGGACTGTGGAGACCATGGGAGTATGTGGCAGGAAAGAGTAGGTTCTGGAAGGACCAAGGGATCCATTCATGCTTGTATCCAGCACATCTTTTCTTTTTGAGCACTTACTATGTGCAAGGCTAGAACCTCAAAATATAACAGTAGGTTCTATCCCCCTTGATGTTAGAGTTGAGTGTAGGGGTTCCATAGTAAAAGAACACCATAAAAATAAATGTATCGGGGGAGCTGGGAGGCTCAGTTAAGCATCCGACTCGTGGTTTCGGCCCAGGTCATGATCTCAGGGTTATGAGATGGAGCCCCACATCGGGCTCTGCACTGGGCATGAAGCCTGCGTGAGAGTCTCTCTCTCCCTCTCTCTCTGCCCCTACTTACCCTCCCCCTTCAATTAATTATTTAATACTCTGGAGGAAAAGGTCACAGATTGCTATGAAAGAACAGTGAGATCTATTCTAGTTGGGGATGGTGCCATTGAGGAAGGCTTCCTCAAGGGAATGATATTTTATTTGGACAGAGCAGGTAAGTAGGAGCAGAATTACATCAATGAGATACCACTCTGTCCACCAGGGTGGCTATAATCACAAAGACAAACAACAAGAAGTTTTGCTAAGAATTTGGAGAAATTAGAACCCTCATACACGGCGGATCAGAATGTAAAATGGTGCTGCTGCTTTGAAAAACCTGAGGTTGTTCCTCAAGAAGTTAAAAAGAGAGGTCCTTTGGTACCCAGTAATTCCACTCCTAAGTATATACCTAGAAGAAATCAAAAACATGTACACAAAATGTTCCTTGGGGCATTCCTACTAATAGCCAAGTAGGACCTGGAAGAACTGCAGATGTCCATCAACCGATACATGGAAAAAATGTGGTATATCCACACAATGGAAGATGACTTAGCAGTAAAAAGGAATGAAGTACTGATACATGCCACAACATCAAGGAACTCTGAAAACATGATTCTAAGTGAAAGAAGCTAGTCACAAAGACCACATATTCCACGATTCCATTTAAATGAAGTGTCCTGAATGTGNAGGCGGATGTACGGTACAGCAGGATGGAGGGGGGAGGCAGTCCTCTCGAAGGTCACTCAATGAAGTGAGTTGACCCAGAGCTCCTGGCTCCCAGTGCAGAGCTCTTTCCACCACTGTCAAGGTCCAGAGTCCTTGAGTGTCCATGTTACAAAGGCAGATTGGCACTCGGTAGCAGGCAAACTTTCATGATTCTCAGACTGCCTGGGGGCAGCATGCTGTGGCGGCCTGGGTCAGGATGCTATTTCTGCCGCTTGCTGGCCTGGGGCCTCAACCAAGTCACTTTTTCCCACTGGGCCTCTGATTTCTTATCTGCGACATGGAGACAACGCCACCTTTCTCATGGAGCTACTTTGAACATCAAATATTAATTTCCCTTCCTCTTTCCTATGCAATACTCATTCCCTTCCCCTCTTTTCTAAGACAGATGCCACTCCTGGAAAAGTTGAGACACAACTAGGCTGAGTGTGTCCCAAGCTAAAGGTTTAAATTCTGCTGTAACACTAGACCTACCTGGTAGCATTTGAAAAAGTATGAAAGTATACACTGCACTTCAATGTTGCCTCCCCACCAAGTTTCTGAATGCCTTTAGGTCCTTTTTACTTTTCAGGAAGGAAAACAAGTATGTCTTTGGGTCACACTGCTGTCATCAGGAGCCAAGGTTTCAATGTGCTCCCCCATCTCTGGGGTCTGGAGCCAGGGGTTGTCCGCAGAGGAAAAGGCACGTGATGCAAGATGCCCCTTGAGGGAAAAGAAAGGACCCCATGTTCTTCCGAAACTGGCAAGGACAGTCACTAAACTACCTACCACTGACCCAAGGAGAACCATCCCCAAGTTCAGGTAGAGCAGGCAGCTTTGACAAGGTGAAGTGATGGTGACTGGCTAGCTCCAAAAATATCTCCCCAACCCGCCTCCGGTAGATGCCCGGCATTCCACCATTAATTCTTCCAGTTAAGTCTTTGAAGGCCTCTGTTAGCATACAAATGCTTCTCTTGGGAAGAATAATAAAATTTAATCCGAGTGAACAAACATTTACTGACAGTTGCTTTAAACCAGGCACTTGTGAGGTGTAGTGGGATTGTCCAAAGATGCATGAAGAATTTCCTGCCCTCCAGGAGCTTAGCGCTCACGAGAAACAGTAAAATACGTGCCGAACAACTGAGAGCAAGGGGAAAAATTCAAAAGTTAGGTAAAAGATACAGAAAACTCCATAATTGTTCTCTCCTCTGTATATTTCATGAAGGACTCAACTGCAGTGCATATCACCTTGAAGGACTTCCATCAATTGTCACAATTTTTTTAAAGTATTTTACAAAGATCAGTCTGACAGTTTTATGGAGGATGAGTAAAAATGGACAAGGCTAGAGGCCAGAAAAAGAAAAGAAAAAGATGAGAATCTAATGTGAAGGACTGTGGAGACCATGGGAGTATGTGGCAGGAAAGAGTAGGTTCTGGAAGGACCAAGGGATCCATTCATGCTTGTATCCAGCACATCTTTTCTTTTTTTTTTTTTTTTTTTTTAAAGATTTTATTTATTTATTTGACAGAGAGAGAGAGAGATCACAAGTAGGCAGAGAGGCAGGCAGAGAGAGAGGAGGAAGCAGGCTCCCTGCCGAGCAGAGAGCCCGATGTGGGCCTCGATCCCAGGACCCTGAGATCATGACCTGAGCCGAAGGCAGAGGCTTTAAACCGCTGAGCCACCCAGGCGCCCACATCTTTTCTTTTTGAGCACTTACTATGTGCAAGGCTAGAACCTCAAAATATAACAGTAGGTTCTATCCCCCTTGATGTTAGAGTTGAGTGTAGGGGTTCCATAGTAAAAGAACACCATAAAAATAAATGTATCGGGGGAGCTGGGAGGCTCAGTTAAGCATCCGACTCGTGGTTTCGGCCCAGGTCATGATCTCAGGGTTATGAGATGGAGCCCCACATCGGGCTCTGCACTGGGCATGAAGCCTGCGTGAGAGTCTCTCTCTCCCTCTCTCTCTGCCCCTACTTACCCTCCCCCTTCAATTAATTATTTAATACTCTGGAGGAAAAGGTCACAGATTGCTATGAAAGAACAGTGAGATCTATTCTAGTTGGGGATGGTGCCATTGAGGAAGGCTTCCTCAAGGGAATGATATTTTATTTGGACAGAGCAGGTAAGTAGGAGCAGAATTACATCAATGAGATACCACTCTGTCCACCAGGGTGGCTATAATCACAAAGACAAACAACAAGAAGTTTTGCTAAGAATTTGGAGAAATTAGAACCCTCATACACGGCGGATCAGAATGTAAAATGGTGCTGCTGCTTTGAAAAACCTGAGGTTGTTCCTCAAGAAGTTAAAAAGAGAGGTCCTTTGGTACCCAGTAATTCCACTCCTAAGTATATACCTAGAAGAAATCAAAAACATGTACACAAAATGTTCCTTGGGGCATTCCTACTAATAGCCAAGTAGGACCTGGAAGAACTGCAGATGTCCATCAACCGATACATGGAAAAAATGTGGTATATCCACACAATGGAAGATGACTTAGCAGTAAAAAGGAATGAAGTACTGATACATGCCACAACATCAAGGAACTCTGAAAACATGATTCTAAGTGAAAGAAGCTAGTCACAAAGACCACATATTCCACGATTCCATTTAAATGAAGTGTCCTGAATGTGCCAAGTCAGAGAGACAGAAAGTAGATCAGTGGTTGGGCGCAAGAGAATGGGAGTGACTGCTAATGGTTTACGGGGGTTTTTTTGGGGTGATGAAATGTTCTGGAAGTAGACAGCAGGCATGGTTGCATGATGTTGTGCTTATACTAAAAATCACTTAGATGTACACTTTCTTTACAGGGTGAATTTTACGGTATGTGAATTGCATCTCAAAAAAATAAGACTAAACGAGGGACACCTGGGTCATTAAGTGTCTGCCATCAGCTCAGGTCACGATCCCAGGGTCCTGGAAATGAATCCCACATCAGGCTCCCTGATCAAAGGGAAGCCTGCTTCTCCCTCGGCTTGCTGCTCCCCGCTGCTTGTGCTCTGTCTCTCTCTCTCTGACAAATAAATAAATAAAATCTTTAAAAAAAAATAAGACTGAACAAGGTGAAGAGGGTACAAATAAGAAGAGCGTTCTGCTCAGAGGGAAGAGAATGTATAAATGACCAGGGGAGGGGAGAGATGGTCTTTGGTTTAGGGAGAACAGAAGTCAAGGTCAACGTGGCTGGAGTCCTGGGAGCAACAGAGAGTTAATAGTACATAAGACTAAAAATATAGGCAGCAGTAGATCACAGGTGACTTTTAGGCCACTTTAAGCTGGTTGGTCTTTATCCTCAGAATAACACGATACACTGGGGAGTTGTGTAGTTGCGTGTCATCCATTCACTTTGCCTGTTCTAGGCAGCATGAACTGGAGGAAGCCAAGGGCAACATAGAGGGTGACCAGACGCACAGGTCAAAGCAAGAGAAGATGATGGGGGTGGGGTGTACACATGGAGAAAACAGGCCGTGACGGATGTTCTGGGAGTGAATGACTGCGAGGATTCTGAGTTCACCAATCAGGAAAAATAGCAGGTTTGAGTAAACAGAACAAGTCCGTTCTACAGAGACGTTTAGTCAGCACCTACTATGTACCAGGACCTGGGAAACGGAGGCTCAGAGAAGTTAAGTAACTTGTCCAAATATACACAGCTGGTAAGTGGTAGCACAGGGATTCAAAACTGAGTTTGTCTGAAAGTTCTCCGCATCTCTGCTCTACAATACACTGCCTCTAGGCAGGCGATGGCAAATGACCTTCCACACTCACCCAATTCTTACCTATTAGTAATGACTGCCTGGAGCACTGGTTGAGAAAAAAAAAAAAAAAAAAAAAAAAAAAAAAAAAACCCAGACCATGACTGATTGGGAAGGCAAGCCACGGGCACAAAAGAGGCAGCAGTGGGGGAAGCACACCGTATTTGCCGCTCCTGCTCCAGGGATTCAAGGGAGGAAGACGCACATTTAGCTGAAGGGCATAAAAATAGCCACCTATACACTGAACAAGAGATGAATGTCACAAACCTTACACCAAGCAAGGGCATCAGAAACAAGAGTGCAGGGCACCTGGGTGGCTCAGTGGGTTAAAGTCTCTGCCTTCGGCTCAGGTCATGATCCCAGGGTCCTGGGATCGAGGCCCGCATCGGGCTCTCTGCTCAGCAGGGAGCCTGCTTCCTCTTCTCTCTCTGCCTGCCTCTCTGCCTACTTGTAATCTCTCTCTCTCTCTGTCATATAAATAATAAAATAAAATCTTTAAAAAAAAAAAAAAAGAAACAAGAGTGCATGCTCTATCAAAGGGCGAGAAGAGTCTTCAGTAAAGAATCAGATGGACATGGCTTTGGGGGCCAAACAATCCGTTACAACGACTCAGCTGTGCCATCGTAATATGAAAGCAGCCACAGACAATGCATAAACCAATGAGCAGGGTGGTGTGCCAATACAACGATTTATGAACACTGAAATTGGAGTTTCATATACTTTTTATGTGTCATGAAATATCATTCTTCTTTCATTTTCCTTCCAACTCTTTAAAAATGTAAAAACCATTCTTCACTCACCAGTCATACCAGAAAGAGATGGTCTATATTTGGCCCACACACCATAGTGTTCAGTCTCCTGTACTTTATGTTCCCATTTATAAGGAAGTCAAGAATAGACAAAATTGAGTAACACTAATATTTTTCAGTACAGTGGTTGCCTATGGGTAGATGAGGGTTGTCTCAAAGGGCTCACCAGGACACTTTCTGGAATGATAGAAATATCCTCAGTTACAAGGGTTTGTCAAAACTCCTTGAAATGTACAGGTAAGGACGGTACGTTTCATTGTATATACATTTAACCTCAATTTAACACTGTTGCTTTGATCTGAAACACTGGACAGAGAGAGGAATGGATGCCTGGAAGAGGCACCATCTGGATGATCCTTGGAGAATAAATTCAGCCTCCAAGGTGGGGAAGGAAATGTCAACAAATATAAGAGTTAAGAGTCAATCAAGGCTCGAACATTAACCAAAAAAATGGGGGAAAATTCCATTTGGCAAGGAGCGATGAAAGTACACCCCCATTCACATGCCTTATTTTCCAAAAGCTCCAGCTCTGAAATAATTGCCTTGCACAATAATTGGGGGATGCTGTCTGGGAGCTGATACAAGTGGAGCCGGGTGCAATTTGGGGAGATTTGTTACGCTCAGCTCCCTTCTATCAATCCCAGCGGCTCAGATGTTCCTGACCTGTTGCTTGGCATATTGTGAAATCGTCTTTTATTTACTGCACTTCCATTAAAAGATGAAATCCACAAACAGGGGCTCACAGGCCAGAAAATCACCGTTTACGTCTCCACTTATCTCCTGTCCGCGGCCAAGAGCCTCGTCTCCTCGGCGCCTGGGATCTGGCTTCATATGCTAGTGTCAGCGCTGCCTGCAAATATCTGTAGAGGAGCCCAGATCTGGGTGGTGGGATGGGGCCGCCAGGCAGGGCTGGGCTGGGTTAGCATGGTGGTCCTCTGCAAGCTGAGCCCAGGATGATGCTGGGCTGCAGAAGAAGGGATGGACGCAAAGTCAGGTTTTCCCCAGAACCCAAGGGGTCTTGGGACGTCTGGGGATAGAGTGGGGTGGTTGGCTGAAGTACTGGAATGGGCTGGTGATTCAAAGACCAGAGTGAAACCCCAGATAATCTAAGCGAATCGCTGGTCCTTTTCCGGCATAGCACATGCCTGAGCCTAACCACATCCCAGATCTCTGCTCCATCACCTGGGTAGCCATAAGAGTGACTAGAAAGGTGGTACTAGCTCCCTCCCATCACTGAGCCTCGCTTTCCCCACCTGTGAAAGGGGAAGAGCAAACTACGCCATCTCCTTCAGCTCTGTGGTTCTGTCCATCCAACCTTGGCTCCCCCACTAACTTGAAGGGTAACTTAGAGCAGGCCATTTCCTCTAGACACCGCATTATACAGAAAGGACAGATGGTGCCAATCTCTCAAGACACTCCAGATTTAGAGGTCTCTGCTCTTGCCTGCTCAGAAGATCCAGGGCATTTATCTCATTCTTCTTGACAAACGACACTGTGGGTCACAGTTGAGTCCACGACCCTCCTCCTATCCCTATTTCTCCTGGCCTGGATGTTCCTTAAGGGCACTGCTGCCATCACTGTGAGTACAGAGAATGGATGAATAAAGGATGAGAAGGTGAAAGGGTAGCTGGAGAGCGGATGGATTAATCAGTGGTAGAAAACTGGATGCATAATGAACGAGAGGGAATCTGAGATTACTGAACAGAGAAATAGAAGGAAAGACATCCACAGACCATACCCAATACGCCCTTCACCACCACAGTCCAATCACAGTATACGGAGTGATAAATTAAGATAAATTCCACTAGGTACAGTCTCAAAGAGACCATGGTATTCCTTCTATTTCCGAGTAAGAACATGAATTGTAAGCACACATCATGCCCATTAATATGCTAACTATGAAAGAACCATAAGGGAATATGTGATCCTTCACCTACTGGGAAGCATGACTCAGATCCAGTGAACCATATAGTATAAAAAAATAAAAGAATTAAAAATTTAAAAAATATTTCTAGACTATGTGCTGCAGACAATAAGCACTGAATAAGCAGAGAAAAATCTGTGAATGGAGGGCAGGGGAGTGGGGGGTTGGGGGTTGGGAGGGGCAGATAGATGGAAAGATTTCCCAGGGAAGAGCTTTGGAAAGTGGGTAGGAGTCGGGCAGGGGTGAGCACAGAGCAGAGTGGGGGTATGCAAGGTCAGAGGGTAGGGGATACGGACAACTGGTTAACCAAGGCCAAAGGGGCAGGCGTGTCCTGGTTGGTGGCGGGTAGCTCAGTGAGAGAAGAGCCAACCAAGAGTGCATCCATCCCTAGCCTTTCGCCTGACCCAGGAAAAACAGAGGGGGGCAGAGAAAGCAAAGAGAGAAGTGGTAAAGAGGGAAAGACATGAAGGGGAGCTTCGCAGAGAGAAAGAAAGCACAGAAGCACGGGCAGAGAATCCTCTGCATCCAAGAGTTTTATTCCTTAGCTGGAGGGGGTTGAGGATGAGGCTGCCTTCCCTGTGGCAGCAGAGAACCCAGGCAGCTCCAGAGCCAGCCCCGGCCTGGGTGGGGGAGCTAAGGCACGGAAGGGCAGTGGTGCCTTGCCCGGGGAGTCCAGCGCTCAGGCCAGTGGGGCACCTGGAACGCTGCCTCCTTCTCCACTGCCAGCTCTAAGTTGCTAAGGTTACCTTCTGAACTGCCTAATTAGAGAAGCTGTCACTCTGACAAAGATCAGGGGGAAGGGGGGGAAACCGAAAGCAGACATTTCATACTCTTAGACAAGAAGAAAATAATAATGCTAATTCAACAGTCATAGAAACTGCCTACAGTCAAAGAAGACTGTGTGTGTCTTCACCAGGACCATCCTGTCACCAGCCTGGAGAGCTGGAAATGAGCAGCTATTTCTCTCAACAGGGATCCGCGGGCAGTCTCTAGCAAGGTCACATGGGGCGGAAGAACGGGGATGTGTACTCATTTCGCAGCTGTAGTCTGGCAAGTCTCAATGACCCAGACACACGTGTCCTTCTTAGCCAGAAGGGCTACACGAGGCTGTGGCAGCCTCTGCCCCCGGTCAGTCCCCCATCATTCGTGGATCACCGCTACGGAGCCCAGGATGGCGCATGAGCCACTTTCAGACTGCACCTTCGGAGGACAGAGCTGAGAAAGCAAGGGGGAGTGAGGCAGGGCGAGAAGGGATGAGGGACACCAAAGAGACATCGATGAGGTCACAGGAACCGCAGAATCCCCGAATCCCAGACGAATGCCTCCCTCTGACAGCAGAGAGCACGCCACCCTGCAATGCCAGCTCGGTTCCTCGGCCGCCTTGGATACCCCCAGGAGCACCCTGCGTGTGTGCACATGCTCCTTCGCTAAGTCTCCCTGCGCCAGTGCTCCCCTTCTCTGCACCCGCACACCTCAGCCCGCTCTAACCAAAGCTACTTTCTCCTTAGGAGAAAGAAGGGCAGCATTCTGTGTCATGTGCAAGAAAGTCCATCGTCCAGAACTGCATTACTCTCCGCAAGAAGGGGAGAAACAGCGGAGCACTGGGCCAGGAGTCAGGAAGTTCAGGCGTGAATCCTGGCTCAGCTCCCAACTCAGGGTGTGACCTTGGTCAAGTCCTTTGAAATCTCTGCGCCTCACAGTCCACACCCTATTGACCTCCTGGGATGGGTTAAGGATTAAATGGAGAGAACGGAGAAATTCTGCTACCCAAGAAAATAAGCAACTTGGGGCTGGATCTGTATCGTCTTCAGAGATCCATCCCAGCCACCAGGAGAGGCCCTGGTATACAGAAAGTGTTCAATGCATGCTCAGGGAACTGAATCAACACTTGGAGAATGGTACTATGTTCTATATTTATTTCTTCACTCTACAAACATCTCTTAGCACCTAAAAAAGACAGGACTTCTGCCAATGCTAAGCTTATAATATAGTGGAAAAGATAAACATCAAAAAATATATGTAATTAAAACCTATGATTAAGTGCTACTAAGAGACAGTATATATGAAACAGGGAGACCGACTCTAACCTAAGAAGTCAGGAAAGGCTTCTCTAAGGGAGTGACATTAATTTAGGATGTGAAAAATTAGCAGGAGTCAGCCAAGCAAAAACAGGGGCAGGCAAGACCTTTCTGGGCAAAGAAAACAGTCTGTGCAAAGGCCCAGAGGCAGAAAGAGGACTGTTACTGGAGAAGGACTGAAAGAAGCCCAGTGGAGATGGAAACGCAGAGAACAACAGGGAGAATGGCAGAATGTGAGTCTGGTAATGTGAAGAGTACTGGAACCAGATGTTCACATACTTGCAAGCATCATTTCCCTACAGCAGAGCCCTTCTTTCTGGGGGAGATGCTGAATCCTGCCCTCTCTGGACATGGGTTAGGCATGGGTTAGGCAGCAGGCCACATGAAGGACACCATCTTCGCCAGGTAAATCCATTTCCTCAGTCCTGCAGCTACTTCCATGAATCAGCCTCACCTCTACAAAGGTCTTAAGAGATCCCTCATCTGAGATGCTCTTATTTGCTACAAATGCCAAGCTGAAAATGTCCTGGAGATCATGCAGCCCAGTGGCGGCTAAGTGAACCTCAGGGATTCTAAGTGATCCTCAGGGAATATCTAAATAGATATTTCAAGGACCACTGCAGGGAGAAGGAAAGGGAAGGCTTGTAGGGCAGGGCTTGGGGCCTCCTTGTTCGCATCTTGGCCAGAATAGCTTTGTTTCCCCCAGGTTTTTACAGTGGGCTTTATTTGCAGCAGGCTGCCCAAGATTCCAGACAAAGAAAAGCCTCTGATGCTAAAAGAGGAGCTGGAACATTACTACCATCTTCCAGACGGGAACACTGAGGCCCCTGATGGGAAAAAAAAAAAGAAAAAAAAAAGTGTTTCTTTTGCTACTCAGCAACAATTGTGGTATCAGCCCCCAGACTCACCTTTCAAAATATAGCTCCCTCTCCAGCCATATGCAGCCTAGAGAGGTTGTCAATACATGAGGCCACGTTGAGTCAATGATTGCTGAAGGGAGAGGGAGAAGGATGGACAAACTCTGGGAGCCCCTGCATCCCAATGGGGACGCTCAGATCCCCAGAGCTGCACTTTCTGAGCCTCCTTCTTCAGCTCTGCTGTCCTTCTCCAAGCCACCTCAAATCCTTCCCCAAAGTCCCTCTGCTTACACAGCAGAGCTGGTTTCTGTTGCTTGCAACCCCCTGCTATTGCTCAAGAATATCTGGACGACTTGCCCAGAGCACGCAGAGCTAGAAGTATGCCCCAGATTAGAAACCAGAGCCCTTCAACCCCAGCCTGGGGCTGCCCTGGCTGGTGACCATTTGCAGCTCCATGATCACTAGGTTCTTAATCCCTAGCCTTCTGCCTTGTCTTCCCAGCCTCTTCTCCCTAAGCCTCATGGGGACCAAAAAATATAGTCGCCTCCCTTGCTTTCTAAATCCTCCCAACAGAACTCACAGGCTAACCCGCCCTTGCGGTCCTTCATCATAAATCTGACATCAGCCACTCCTCATTGGCCACAAAATAATTTATCGAAAGTGCAGAGAAACAAGTGTAGATATTATGCCAGGAGCTGGATTCAACCCAAACAAAAACGAGATAAATGCTCAACTGCTTCCTTACTATGCTACACCAATATGTGTGTGTGCCTGTCCCTCCCACCCCAGTGAGGATTAGAGACATTTTTTGCAATTTTCCCTGCTTCAGAAAGCACCTGTGAATATCCTGTTTCTATATCACTCTTCCCCTCGCTCACAATCTAAAGGCAATTTGATTTCCTATATGAAGCAGCAGCAAAGGAGCCTGGCACTGGGGGGGTGGCAGAAGGGCTTTTGGTTTTTCTTCCTTCAGCTTGCTTGTTGACTACAGAGCTGTTTCCAACAGGAGCAGAAGGTGCTCCCAAGGCACTTGGAGATGGGAGCAAATGAGCCTAATTGCATTATGCCGCAGTTTGACCAAGCGATCGCTGACTTTATTGCACAGAAAGAAAAATGGAAATGACAGAGACAAATTTAACCCATGTGTTCCCTAACTAAAACTCAGGACTTAGGCCAAAGGGCAAAGGGAACAGAGAAGAATGTTCCTGGGTCATGAAGAAAATTATTTCTCTGTGTTCTGTAGCCCCCATTTGGACTAGAAGGGGGTGTGCAAACACTTCATTTTAACTAGCTTTAGCTGCCCACCACTCACCCAACAGTCTCCACTGACTTGTCACTATGGAGGCGAGAGGGAAGATCCTAGTAAGCTCTCTGACCTATCCATTCATCTGTTCATTCACTCGGTAAATAGTTACTGAGTACTAATTATGAAACAAATGCTTTGAGAAGCACAGTGTTGAACACAGTTGCTGTCCTCAAAGAGTATGTAGTCTAGGAGAGCCAAAAGACCATCAGTGTGGACAGACACTGAGATACAACTGAGATTGGATAGTCAGGGAAGGCTTCTACAGGCCCCTGGCAAGCAACAGAAAAATGCAGCATGGGTCAAGGTGTAGGTGGACAGGGCCTCTCTGGGTGGGGGCCCTCAACTCCAGCTGTATATTAGAATCCCTGGGGCGCCTGGGTGGCTCAGTGGGTTAAAGCCTCTGCTTTCGGCTCAGGTCAGGGTCCTGGGATCAAGCCGCGAATCAGGCTCTCTGCTCAGCAGGGAGCCTGCTTCCTCCTCTCTCTGCCTGCCTCTCTGCCTACTTGTAATCTCTCTCTCTTGGTCAAATAAATAAAAAAAAACTTTAAAAAAAAAAAAAAAAAAAAGAATCCCTGAATCACTGGGAAAGATTACGAAACAGAACAGTAATGCTTGGTGGTGCTGACTTATGGCCTAGAGTAGGGCCCAGGACCTGACCTTCCCCCCCCACCAATAACTAGACTTTTTTTTTTTCTTATTTTTTAAATTTAAGAGCAGTTCTGAGGTTTACAGAAATACTGATGGGAAAATACAGTTCCCACGTACAACTCTACACAATCACACACACACACACACACACACACACACACACACACACAGAGTTCCCCTTATTATTTACCTCTTGTATTAGTATGGGACATCTGTTAAAATGGATGAGCCAATATAAACACATTGCTATCAATTGCAATCCACAGCTCACTCTTTGTGGCTTGCATTCTATGAGTTTTACAAATGTATCATAACTGTGTCCATCATTACCTATGACACAGGAGACTTTCTCCGCTGTAAATCCTGGTGTTACACCTGCTTGTCTCTTCCTCCCTTCCCCAGACCCCTGACAACTGATCTTTTTCTTGTCTCCATAGTTTTACCCTTTCCAGAAGGTCATATATTTGGCATCATGTGGTATGTGGCCTTTTCAGATTGGCTTCTCGCACTCAGCAACAGGATTTTAAGGCTCCTCCATATCTTTTTGGGGCTTGATAGCTCATTTCTTTTTCATCACTGAGTAATATTCCATTGTCTGGATATACCACAGCTTATTTATCCATTCATCTATTCATGGACATTCTGGTTGCTTCCAAAGTTCTGGTAGCTTTAAATTAAGCGGCTGAAAATGTTCATATGCAGGATTCTGCATGGAAACAAGTCTTTCGAATCATCTGAGTGAAATACCAAGGAATGTGACTGCTGGATCTTACAGTAAGAGTATGGTTAGTTTTGCAAGAAACCGCAAATTGTCTAACTCCCAGCTATACTGATGTAATTGGCCTACGGTGGATTCCAGGTCCCAGCATTTTTAAAAGCTTCCCAAATATTCTGATGTAAAGCTCATTTAACATCTTGTAGGCCCTGGTTAGGGACCATGTGTTTCAGTATAGGAACAATGAAAAGTCATTTTGAATTCAAGCAAAGAAGAGGCATGATTTGACCTACAAGCTTATAAAGTCATTCTGCCAGCATGTGAGGGTGGACTGGGAAGGGCTGGGGAGGCAGCAAGAGCAAGAATGAATCTGAGGGATCAGGCTGAATTACAGGTCAGCGATGAGAGCGACTCATGCCAGGGCAGAGATGGAAAGAAAGGGATGGATTCAAAAGACACATTAGAGAAAATTAATAAGCTCTGGCTATTGATTAAATATTGAAATGGAGGAAAGCAAAAGGAGAAATCCAAGGATAATAAGAGATACTTCTGGGGCGCCTGAGTGGCTCAGTGGGTTAAGACTCTGCCTTCGGCTCAAGTCGTGATCTCAGGGTCCTGGGATGGAGCCCCGCATTGGGCTCTGTGCTCAGCAGGGAGCCTGCTTCCCCCTCTCTCTCTCTGCCTGCCTCTCTGACTAATTGTGATCTCTCTCTGTGTCAAATAAGTAAATAAAATCTTAAAAAAAAAAAAGGAAATACTTCCAATCAAGCTCTAGAGTCAAATTTAAGTCTACCTTGCAAAGAGGCACAAAAGTCACCAACCTCTCCTCTTTTCTGTCTTCTCCCTCCTCTTCCTCCTCCTCTTCCTCTCCTACTTCTCCATCTTGGTTTTGGTCTCTGTTTGTTTGAAACAAGAAATCCTCTTGATTCAAGACCAATTACTATTTTAATGTACTATTAAACCCGTGCAAGCTAATTGAGCATCTTCCTTTAAGGTCAAATTCAAAAAGGTACATGGTATTCCGAGGATAGGGTAACTTGACTCAGATGCCACTTAGTGTCTGTTATAGCCAAAGGATGAAATTTTAGAAGGGATGATCTCTGAAGAAGGTTTATCAATCTTCTAACTTTCCTTCTGAAACTCTCCAGCAGATGTTCCTAATGCCCTGAGGGGGAAAAAGCTTTAAAACAGAGCTGATGATGAATAGTGCAAGAGCAGCAGAGGAGGTTTGAGAACAAGGAGCCCACCAGAGTCACCGAAAAAGAGCTTTGACTCTTTAGCAAAACAGGAATAAGTCACCCAGATCCTTTTTACCAGCTGCTCTCAAAATTCTACCTCTTACTGAAAATCAAGGTCATGGAAAAATTTATACAAGATGAACCAAGGAGTGCCTGGGTGGCTCAGAAGGTTAAGCATCCGACTCTTGATTTCAGCTCAGGTCATGATTTCAGGGTTGTGAGATGGACTCCCACATCGGGCTCTGCACTGGGCAGGGAGTCTGCTTAAGATTCGCTCTCTCCCTCTCCCACTGCCCCTCCCCCCTTCAAAAAAAAAAAATGAGCCATGTGGTCCTTGAGGCCTCTAAAGTCACCCAAAGTGATATCTGGAATCACATCACACAAGGGCAGGTGTGTGGAGGCCCTGACACTAGAAGTTGGAGAAGGCTGCCCCCTGCAAGGCTCCGCTCACCTCTTCTCACCTTTGCCCTAAATACCGTTCTGGGATGTCTGACTCCGACCAGAGGCAGCAAGCCCTCCATGGTACATGGGGCCATGATGGTCACAAGGGGCTTGGGCTGGTTTCCCTGGTCAGGGTGAGTAGACAGTGCTCGGGGACCAGAGACAGAAGCCAAGGCTGTGGGAGCCAACAAAGAGGGAGATGAATGAGAGAGACAGGGAAAAAGACAAGACAGATACACACAGCCAGGTAGAAAGACAAAAGAGACATCAAGAGTAAAGAGAAAAAAGAAGAAAAAGACAAGCGAGAAACAAGGAGGGCAGAGAAAGGGGATGAAACAGATCAAGAGAAAGTGGGAACAAAGAGGGAACAGGGGGAAGAGAGAAGAAGGAAGGCAAGGATGGGGGCGGGGAAAAGAGAGGACAGTCCTGTCCTGCCTTCAGTGCTCCCCCCATCCATCGCTGGAGAGAGTTTTCGGGAGTTCTCTCGAAGAAACACTCACAAATCCTCCGTGAAACAGCCACGGAAGCTCAAACCCGTGTGTGCCTGTCAGGCGGCTCCAGGCGCACCTGACACCAGGGAATGAGAACGCCCAGGGCTCCCCTTCCTGTGACCCCGCTGTGGGGTGGGCCTCCCCTGGGCAGGGAGAGATGAGGTGCAGGTGGCCAGAAAGGGCGTAGCTGAGGAATGACCCATCAGAGACCTGGAACTCTTACCAGTGAGTGTCATTAATGGAAGAAAGTTAGACACCCTAGACTAGACGTACCTGACTTTGCAAAGGAATGTTCATGGAGCAACAGTTCTATTAGCAAAACTTGGTGTGTTTTTAAGTAAGTTGCTGTGAATTTCCTTAAAACTAGAGCTCTCTGAGATTAGTGGTTATATAGTCTTGCCTGAAGGCCAGTTCTACTGACATTTATTGACACCTCTTCCCCTAAGAGGCCCCGTCCCAGCAACAGGGTACAGAAAAAACGGGACTCCACCCTCCCCCACCAAGGGTCTCATAAGCAGTGGTAAGAGAATTTTCTGCAATGGTGGACACGTTCGCATATCTGTGTTCAGTGTAGCAGCCACTAGCCCCATGTAGCTCTATTTAAATTTAAATTAATTAAAACTAAGTACAATTTAAAATTCAGTCCCTCAGTCACAGCCACACCTCAAGTGCTCAACAGCCACGTGTGGCCAGTGGCCACTGGAAGAGACTACGCTGGTGGAAAATGAGGTAAGACATGGACATACGTATACTTAACATAAAGGAAGTCGTCTACAAGGGATGGGTATTATGTTTTCTGAATAAAGGTATTCAGATCTGAATTAGGGGAGGAGGGAAAGAGGAAGAAGCAGTAAGAAGGGAAGTTTGCAAAGAGAAAGTAACTTATAAAAGAGTTCTACTGGCAGACGTGGAGGGGAACAGGGACATCAGGACAGAGGATACGGCATGAGAAATGCAGGAGTAGAGCTTGTTTTCTGGGAGACGGCAGAGGAGCAGTAAGAGAGAAGGATCATAGAGGTGAGTTCAGCCTTTAAGGCGGAAGGCTCAGATGCCCAGGAGTCTACTATTAATGCTGTGGAGGGGGTGTCACTGAGGATTCTAAGCAAGGGAGAAGTGACCTCTGGGAATATCCTTCAGATGGTACATTTACTCAAAGGAAGAAACTGGAGCAGTCTATCAAGAAAACGGGAGAGAGGGGCGCCTGGGTGGCTCCATGGGTTAAGCATCTGCCTTTGGTTCAGGTCATGATCCCAGGGTCCTGGGATCGAGACCCACATTGGGCTCCCTGCTCAGCAGAGAGCTCACTTTTCCCTCTCCCTCTGCTACTCTCTGGCTCTCGCTCGCTCTCTCTCAAATAAGTAAATAAAAATCTTAAAAAGAAAAATAAATAGTGAAAGGGAGAGGACATAACAAGAAGAACGGTAAAGGAGACCAGGAAGGAGTGGCCGCTACTGGCTTATAAGATCGAGGGCTGTCCGGGACCCTTACTCTGTCCAAATAAGGATGGCAGGTGCAAGTCTAACTATAACTGTGGCACGCACATCCCTGAAGTCATTTCCTGAGCGAGGTCTTTGCAGAGGAAGAAGCATCCGAGAAAGGTGATCTCCACGACCACTTGGCAGCCCATTAACCCATCCTGCAGGATCCCTTCTCCCAGTGCCACCCCCACTGGGTCTCCTCATAAGCCACCAGGGCTTATCATCCAATGAGAATTGGGTAGAAAAAAGGGGGGGGGCAAAGAAAAGAGGAAAATGAGATTTAGAGAAGAGGTATTTAAAAAACATGTGCTGGGGAAGTCAAAACAAATTCCCATCCATTCCTGCTGGAGGTTTTATGGAGCGAGACATCCCCCAAATGGGTTTTGAATTATACTCTGCACCTCATAAAGCACGGGAACTCTTGGCAGCCCACTCACACGCACTGCCCGGTCATTACCTGTCCAATGCTCCCAGCAAGAAGGCTTGCTGGGACACCCAGAACTGTGCAGGCAACCCAGGGGAGGCAAAAGGACACAGGACAGGGTGGGCTGCAGTCTATTTTCAGACACAGCCCCGGGCTTCTGACATCAGGCAAGGTACCGGCCTTCTGTGGGCCTTGGGCACCCACTGTGCCATCAGAGGCTGGTCTGAGGGCCTGAGAGTTCGAAACTTGGATGGCCTGGAGAGCTGGAATGTGGATGGACAGAGTGACAGAGCCACCGTACAGACATGCATGTGCACGGGAGGGGCTGTACGGTGCGAGCAAAGAGGGCTTCGCTGTAATTCCTTCACAAGTTGATGGAGGAGACCAGGCGTCCTGTGGCCATAGATGGAAAAAGAAAATCTTTGATAAGGTTTAGTCGCTTTTTTTAAATATCAGGTAAAGAGGGGCACCTGGGTGGCTCAGTCAGTTAAGTGTTCGACTCTTAATTTCAGCTCAGGTTATGATCTCAGGATCGTGGGATCGAGCCCCCTGTCGGGCTCTGGGCTCAGCGTGGAGTCTGCTTATCCTTCTCCCTCTGCTCCTCCCCTCATTCTCTCCTGCTCGCTTTCTCTCTTTCTCAAATAAATAAATAAAATCTTTAGGATTTGTGGGGGGGGGGTTGGGAGGGGGGTTGTTTTGTTTTTTAAATATCGGGCAAAGAAATACTTGGGATGGCATTCAGGAAGTGAACATGATCTGGGAAGAGAAGTGCAGCTTTACCTTACTCTGCGCCCCGTGCTAGGTCAGTTCACCATCTCAACCAGTTTCCTCATCTGCAAAACGGAAAAAGTGTGGTGTGTCTGCCTCAGGAATGTAATGTAGAACACAGGAGACACAGTGAATAATATTGTACTAACTTTGTATAGCGACAGATGGTAACTAGATTGACTGAGGTCATCATTTCCTAATGTACAAAAATACTGAATCACTATGTTGTATTCCATAAACTAATATAATGTTGTATGCCAATTATAAATCAATTTTTAAAAGGCCACCCAAAAGGAAAAGGACATTAGGGACAAATGCTATGGAGTCCCTGGAGGGGCCATGAACTCCAAGAGTCTAAGGATTTGTGCTCCTGACTCATCTCTGGGATTCAGTTCCCCCACTTAATTTTTCTAAGTATTTCTTCCAGCTTTATTGAGATATAATTGACACATAACATTGTGTAAATTTCAGTGTTGACTTGATACACTCACATACTGCAAAATAATCACCGCCATAACCCCTCCATCACACCATATCACCATTTTGTTTTTGCAGTAAGGACATTTCAGGTGCGCGCTCTTTGCAACTTCCAAGTATATAATACATCATCCTTAACTGTAATCAACACGCTACATGCTGGATTCCCACAACTTATTCACCTCATAACTGGACGCATGTAACTCTTTGGCCAACATCTCTCCATTTCCCTCACGCCCCAGTAACCACCATTCTAGTCTCTAAGTTTGTCTTTGTTAGATTCTACATGTAAATAGTGATAACACACAGTATCTGTCTTTCTCTGTCTGATTTATGTTACCTAGCACAATGCCCTCAAGATCCATCCACGTTGTCATAAATGGCAGATGTCCTTATTTCTCGAGGCTGAATAATATTCCATTGCATGTATACACCACATCATCTTTACCCATTCACCCACTGACTGATGCAGGTATGCGTCCTTATCCTGGCTATTGTGAATGATGCTTCAGTGAACCTGAACGTACGTGTATCTCTTGGAGATACTGTTTCTATTTCCTTTGGGTATATACCCAGAAGTGGAATCACTGCATTACATGGTAGTTCTATTTTCAATTTTTTGAGGAACTTCCATACTGTCTTCCATAGCGACAACAACAATTTATATTTTCACCAAGAGTGTAAATGGCTTCCCTTTTCCTCTAAGTCAGAACGCTATCTAAACGTGCAACCTCTAAAACTCTGTGACTTAATGTCTCTATCAACTGGGAACATGTAAGTATTTCAAAAGCTTTCAGCTGACCTTCTCTCCAGGGACTGACAGGTTAACCAGTGTTCTCTGTCATCTCTGTAAAACATCCTTGAGGTTCACAAGCCCTGAATGCTCACACCAGCAAGGTACTTCCTCTCCACCATTCTTAGCTTGCTCTCAGTTCAGTTGCATTTTGACAGAGTACCAATTTGTTTCCCAAACCTATGGATGCCTATTTGGTTTTTTGTCATTTGAAAATTTAATGAAATATTATTCAAATTAAAAAATTTATGAGCATCAGAAGGAAGTGGTTTCTAGGAGGGCTAAGTTGCTTTTGCTATAAAAATAAGGAAAGTCACTTAAATATTGCTATTGAGCTAGGTCAGGTGTGACAACTATAAAAATTTAGAAAGGAATCATAAAATTCTAGGAGAATTACTTGGCAAGCATCTTCAAGTCCTCAGTCCCCTTTATGAAACCCACATTGGAGACCATATTTGGTGCATTATGAGCAGGGTTTATGCAAGGAAAATGGCATGGGACTTCAATCAGCTGACCCCAACTCAAAGAAACATTCTGGGACCTACATCAAAGAATTGGCAAACATATATACATTTACCTATCTTCAGTTAAAATAAAATGTTTAAGGTACATTATTATTTTTTTATGATTCCCTGCTTTAATAGACTTTTTCTATTAACTGACCAACTGCCAATCCACACAGCTTCACAGACAAGGGTTTCTAAAATAAACAGCTCAACCTAATCCCAGGCAACCCTTGCCTGAATAGTTGGTCTCCCCCTTCAAGTGAGAAAAAAGTTTAAGGTAGAAGGAAAGAAATGCTTTATCGGTCATGTGAAATACTGTGCCAGAAAAAGAGAGACACTGACTCACTGTGATAATCATTTCCTTTCTGGCTACTCCCTTACTGGTACCCAATTTGGGAAAAAAACAACAACAACACCCTAACAAAAAGACAATTTCAGTGTTAATATCCCTGAGCTGCTTGTAAGAAAACTGCAGAGAGATGCTGGACACGTCACCTCTCTCTGACACCAAGGTGGCTGTTTGGACACATAGTTATTCCACATTCTGCAGGGATCCCAGCAAATTTTTTGTCACGATCACTTTAGGGAAATGAGACTGGGTAGGGGGGAGATGTTCACTTTTTCCTTCATAATATTCCTGAATCGTTTGCACTTGTTACAACAAGCTTGTGTTCTCTTTGCTAAAATTAAGTCAAGGGCGCCTGGGTGGCTCAGTGGGTTAAAGCCTCTGCCTTCGGCTCAGGTCATGATCTCAGGGTCCTGGGATCGAGACCCGCATCGGGCTCTCTGCTCAGCAGGGAGCCTGCTTCCCCCTCTCTCTCTGCCTGCCTCTCTGCCTACTTGTGATCTCTCTCTGTGTGTCAAATAAATAAATAAAATCTTCAAAAAAAATTAAGTCAAAATTCAATAAGCATGCATTAACTAGCTATAAGACTTACAGATAGGAAAGAGACGAGGTGCTTAGGTTAGGAAAGTTCAAGACTAGCAAGACAGGCAGACCACTAACCCGTCACAATATTTCCATGAAAACAAGATCTGCAATGAAAACACCGACAACCTGGGAGAGAAGTGTTCTTGGGTATGCCAGGAGAGGCATGCTGGAAGCAGTGGAGGTACATTCAAGCTGGATCCTAGAAGATGGCTTGTAGTAGGGGCATCTGGGTGGCTCAGTTGGTTGAGCATCTGACTTCTCGTTCTGGCTCAGGTCATGAACTAGGGCTTGTGGGATGAAGCCTGACAGGGGGTATGGAGCCTACTTGGGATTCTCTCCCTCTGCCCCTCCTCTCCCCACCCTCCAAGCCTCTTTCTTTCTCTCCCTCTCTGAACAANTTAAAAAAAAAAAAAAAAAAAAAAAAAAAAAGAGTAGTGGTAGCTATCAGGAAAGGTATTTTTAAAATGTATATATTAGAGGAAATCTGACAATTGGGCAAAATTTAAATTTTAAATGAATATCTTTGTCTCAGTGGTGGGCTGGATCAATGTGTTCCCCAACATGGTATGAGAGAAAAATTGAGGTGGCATCTAAATATATACAAATATACATATATCTATTTGGGCATATATGTAACTACATATATATATATTTATAGTAACACACTTTTTACAGGCTATCTTCTATTTATAACAAGTTATTCTGGTGTTCCATTTGTGACAGTGATACAAAGATTCCTTTTAAAAATAAATGTAGCTAATCCCGTTTACTATGTGACCTTGATCTCTCTGAATGGCCATGTCTTCATCTGTAATATGGAGACACTAAAAATACCCATGAAAAGGAGGGTTCTTTTTTTCTTTAAAGCAAAAAGTGTAAATGTTATTATACCCTTAAACTGTGAACCCCTTGCATTTCTGTGCCCCCAGGGACCGGGCACACAGACTAGGGTGGAAGGATCACTGAATAATGACTGAGGGGTTTAGCTCCAGGCAAGGGGAGCTTAAGGTGAACCTTGGGTATTAGGTGAACCGGTTTTGTCTAGAAAATGCAAATAGAATTCATCTCTCTTGCAAACCCCAGTTGATAAGAGGCTGAAGGCACAGCATTTGAGGAGTGATCTAAAGCAGTGATTAAGTTCTTGATGAGCAACGTCTGATCACACCAATTTTTTCGTTTATTCTTAACTTCATTCAACAAGTATTTACACTGAGGGCCTACTACATGATGGGCACCTGGGATCCAGGTAGTGGATGAGACTGGAAGATTTCTCCTCTCTTGCAGCCCAATCTTCCCCAGTTTCTTGAAGGAGAGCTGGCTTGGATAATATTCCTCAATCTTATCTGAGGCCAGAAGGGGAACTGTCATTTATTTGAAGTCATCTATCCAGGGAATGACAGACACAGGACTGGAATCAAGGCATTTGCCTCCCCATCCAGCACAGTTTGGGATTTAGCAGACTTGCAAAACCGGTTTTTGGGCTTCCAAGGTTTGCAGCTCTGCCTTTCTCAACCACCAGGCTTCCCATTGGCTGCTCCTCTTAGGGGAGGGATGGCTTTCTGTTCCCCGCTGGGAACAGGAAACCGGGGGAAAGGGGGGCCCTCCCTAGAGGCCTCTGCAGCGAGGAGAGGTGCTTCAGCGAGGCCAGGAGAATAAAGTGGAGAGAAGAGAAGGGAGGGAGAGACAGGGAGAGACCCGCTATTGGCAGACAAGTAATTGGTTACTTTGGGCGGTCAGCTTCTCCAGTCTCCTTCCCTGGGGGAGACTAGAAAGAAAGTAATTGAAGAAGGTTCCCTAACAAATTAGTGTGAGACTGGGCTGGAAAATCTGAGCCGCACCTGGATTCAGAGCCGAGGGTTTGATCTTCAGAGGCCCCAGGAAGGATGCAGAGAGGGAGGAAGGAAGGGAGGGAGGCTTTATTCTGCCATAGCGGCTTCCAGCCTCAGACACTCCTTGAGGGAGCCCTTCTCTACCTCCTGGGCTCCTGCTGAGCTAAAGGGGCTGAGAAGAACCTTAGGGATCACAGGGTTCAATCTCATCACATTAGAAACGGGAGTAGAGGAGCTCAAAATATGGAAGAGATTGAACGACGGACACCCAGCAAAACTAAGACCAAACCCAGGACTCCTGGTTCTTGGTCCTGGCCACCAGATCTCCCTTGCCCCTGAGTTCCATGAAGTCTCTACTCACAAGACTTCCTCTGAATTGCCCTGAATCTCTCCAAAGACAAAGTAAGTGGGGAGGGGGCAGGTCCCAGGGGTTAGGGTGCAGGCCTATTTATTTTTGTTTATTTAACAAATACCTAGGTAGCCTGTGCCTAAGGGTAGGCACTGCTCAATACGCTCTACACACTTTAGTCCTTGAAATCCTCCTAACAATCTCGCCAATAAGCAACAGAAGACCCCGATGAGGCGGGTACCCCCTCAGGTGGTGTTCACTGGCTACCACTCCTACAGTTGTCCATGTTCCCTCATTTGGTCAGAAAATACCCACTCAGTACCTACTGTTTGCAGTGTCTTGTGTTACATGGTTTAGAGAGCAAAAGGATGAACAAGGCCTGTTCCCAAGGAGCCATGACATAAAGATTTTTGAAAATAAATGGAACAGAAGGCTATGGAGGGAAGGTGGACCAGAGTGCTACTTTGATCAGGGAAGATTTGTCAGAGGAGGTGATATTTCAGTTTCTCGAGCAGAGGAGAAAGAGGAAGATGAATTCAGAGAAGGCGGCAAACTTTTTAGGATTTTCTAGACTCTGAAAAGGAATTGTTTTTTTTTTTAAGAGAAATGAGAAACAATGAAAGGTTTTAAATAGCAAAGAGTGATGAGATCTAACTGGCTTTTTTAGGGGGGAAGATCACTCTGGCTACTGAAAATACCAAGGTTGGCCAACTTTTTCTATAAAGGGACAACTAGCAAATATTTTAAGCATTGTGGGCCAGATATTCATTGTTGCTACTACTCAAATCTGCTGTTGTAAAAGCAAAACCAACCACAGACAATTCATATGTCCGTGGATGAGTATGGCTGTGTCCCAGTATATCTTTATTTATGGATACTGATGTTTGGATTTCAGGTAATTGTCACATACCACGAAATGATATCTTCCTTTGGATTCTTTTCACTTATTTAAATAAATAAATATAGGGCGCCTGGGTGGCTCAGTGGGTTAAAGCCTCTGCTTTCGGCTCAGGTCATGATCTCAGCGTCCTGGGATCGAGGCCCGCATCGGGCTCTCTGCTCAGCAGGGAGCCTGCTTCCTCCTCTCCCTGTCTCTCTGCCTTCCTCTCTGCCTACTTGTAATCTCTCTCTCTGTGTCAAATAAATAAATAAAATCTTTAAAAATAAATAAATAAATAAATAAATAAACATGTGTATATATATGTGTATATATACACNCTTTCGGCTCAGGTCATGATCTCAGCGTCCTGGGATCGAGGCCCGCATCGGGCTCTCTGCTCAGCAGGGAGCCTGCTTCCTCCTCTCCCTGTCTCTCTGCCTTCCTCTCTGCCTACTTGTAATCTCTCTCTCTGTGTCAAATAAATAAATAAAATCTTTAAAAATAAATAAATAAATAAATAAATAAATAAACATGTGTATATATATATATGTGTATATATACACATATATATATACACACACACACAAACAAACAAATAGGCTCACAGGCTATAAAAAAAAGCTGGCAGCAAGCTGCTTTTGGCTCATGTGCCAAATACAGGTAGTAGAGGGAAAAGATGCGGACAGAGATGCAGCAGGAAGACAGGACACAGAGATCACAGCCCACATGAGCGAGAATGGTGGCTTGGATGAAGGTTATGGCAGTAGGAAACTCCAAGCAAACCATACTGACAGTCATTTTAGAAGTAAAATCAACAGGTTGGCTGAGAGAAAGATTGAGGGGCAAGAGAAAGGAAATTTCAGAGATGACTTCTTGGCTTGGATAATTGGCAGGATGGAATCATGGAAATCTGATCTCCTGAGATGAGGGAGACGTGGGAAGAGAAGGTTTGAGGAGCAAATCACACATTGGCAGGGCAACCCCTGATGGGAGACAGAGAAACACAGGCTTGCCGGATAAGGTGGAGGATGCCCAGTGCAATTTGAATTTCTGATCATCAGAGAGGCATCTTAAGCACAACTATTCCCAATACTGCATGGGACCTAATTCTACTAAGCAAATATTCATTGTCTGAAATTCAAGTTTAACTGGACACCCCGTATTTTATTTTTTGCGCCTATTTTTATTCATAAAATATGCAACCCCAAGGGGGGTGTGAACATTTGCAGGGGGAGGAAAACCTCTAAGCCTTGGAGGAGAAAGAGTTTACTCAGAGGAGGTAATAGCTGAGTTAAGGCCAGGAGTTGGCCCGGTGAATAAGGGACAGGAAGAGCACTTTAAGCAGAGAGAACAGCGTTTCCATCGCAGGCTTAGGTGAGGGGAATGTTCCCAGCACCCTCAGAAATCTGCAACTTGGCGGTGAGGCTAGAGCATCAAACGCCATGAGGCATGGCAGGAGGTGAGGCTAAACAGGTATCCAGGGGCCACCGACGCAGGTCTCTCAGGGACACACTAAGGAGTCGGTACCACTGTTAAGGTATAGATTCCCAGGCCCCTCCGCGCACCTCAGTCAGTCTAGGAGCAAGAGACTGGGTTCCGAAGTGATTCCAATGAGCAGTTAACTTTAGGGAAAACAGGGCTAAATAATCTGGGAACTTTCCCTCCTACAAATTCCAAGAGCCTAGGAAGTTGCTGCTGGCTCTGAAATCTTTGAAAAGAGGAACCCAAGTCATCAGAGCCAAGGCAGTACAGCGTGAATGTGCACCCTCCCGTGGTAACTCCTGGGGAAGGAGCTCTGTCCATCCGGAGGGACGTGGAAGGTCCAGAATGTTCGCACAACCACCAGCCCAACTCCCAAACAGTCGCTCTGCGTCTGGCACCTGGTTCTCCTTGGGTGCTGTCTCTCAGCTCGGTGCAAGTAGACCAGCAGTCTCTGTGACTTTCCTTGCCACCCACCCCCCCTTCCGTCCTCCGCCCACAGTCACCACTGAAATGATTCCCCCAAATGCAGCTATTACTGTGACTGGAAATCTCTTTACTGCTGATTCTGCTAATGGAAATGTTCCTTCCCTTTTCGGCTGCTTGCAAAGCCACTCGTGACTTTCCTGGGTGCTTGAGAGCAAGGCTTTGTCAGCCAGCCACCACCAGAAGGGAGAGAATTCTGCCCCGATTGCCTCCTCTGACACCCACCTCAGACTTAGGCTCTAAGAGCCTCTCTGTCCAAGCTGTCCTCGGACAACCCTGGAGTTCCCGGCTTCCCTCTGCTTCTGGAGAAGGAGCAGAGATCAATGGTCAATTTCATCCTTTCCTGCCTTGCTGGAGGGAGAAGGGGTTGGGAGGAGAGAGGTGCAAGCATAGCCTACTGGAGTGGAAGGAGGGGGAAGGGAAGAGGAGTTTGCCTTCATTATTTATTCATACCTCCACCTCCTTCCAAAAAAGGATTCCAGGTGGCTAAGAGGCACAGAGCAAAAACCCCCTCCAGACACTCTGCTCCGGCGCTTTGCACACACCATCTCTATAAGGATTAGACTGAGCACAACGGTAGGCACTGACAAAAACCTACTTTATGGAGGGCTCTCCAAAAATAATGATCACCGCAACCCAGAGAAGTGATTATTATCTCATTGTCACTTTACCGATGAGCAAATAGGCTCCGGGAGGCGGCATACAGACAACAGCAGTGAAGAAGTGGTGCATCCGGGACGTGACTGGGGGCTTTGGGTCTTTAGAAGGGGCACCTGTCCCCTCCTCCCCAGCACACTGCCTCCCAGTCAGAGGAGCTGGGCTGCAGCCTGGATTTTGCTGTGCATTAGCTCTGGGACCTTGGAAAATGTACTTCTCTTGGCTAAATGTCCCTTGGTAAATGAGGGAGTTGGGCTGGATCTCAAAGGCTTTATTTCACCCGGTTCTAATATTCTAGGAAAAGGATACACTATTTGGACTTCTACAGCATTCTAATATATCTAAATATCATATATTATCATATACATCCCGTTTGTATAGATGAGGTCATGTAACTTCCATTCCCAAGGTGGGGACATAAAGACGGCACAGTGCTGCTAAGATGCGCTAGGCGGTAGGACGCCTGGGTGGCTCAGCTGGGTACGTGTCTGCCTTCAGCTCAGGTCAGGATCCAACGGTCCTGGGATCAAGCCCTGCATCAGGCTGCTGGGCTGCCAGCTCCCCGCTCAGCGGGAAGTCTGCTTCTCCCTCTTCTTCTGCCCCTCTCCCCTGCGCCTGCTCTCTCTCTTGCTCATGCTCTCTCAAATAAATAAATAAAATCTTTAAAAAAAAAAAGAAGTGCTAGGTGAACAAAACTCAACTTGGGGTGGAAAAGAAGAATGCCAAGAAGTGCACCCGGTCAAAAGGGGGCTATGGGTCTGACAACGGATGTCTGGGCAATTTCTAGAAAGAGAAGATAGAGCCTTCCCACGTGCCTGAAAGGACTAGATACAAGGTTCCCCCAGGAGGACACTATGCCTAGCNAGTGTCTGCCTTCAGCTCAGGTCATGATCCCAGGGTCCTGGGATCGAGTCCCACATTGGGCTCCCTGCTCAGCAGGAAGTCTGCTTCTCCCTCTGCCTCATCTGTTCCCCCCTGCTTGTACTCTCTCTCTCTGTGTCAAAGAAGGGAGAGGAGGAAGGAAAGAGGGGAGGAGGAAGGAGAGGGAAGGAGGAGTCTCAAAGGCACAGAAGTGTCGGTATTTGCTTATCGAGTAGTCCAGGGATAATGAGTGGCATCTAGAGAAAATGAGACAAGGCCTGGTGCTCTCTTGGCAAACTGGCACCGAGCCGGAGGGCCCGGGGAGATGCTGAGTCGGCTCCTAGCAGCACGGAGACAAGGTGCTCAGTCCCTCGGGTCTGTGAGGCTGTCACACCTGCAGTTCCAATAGAGAAACGTCTGCAACTTCTTGGTAATGAGAACAGGAAGAGATAAAAAGTAAGAGAGGCTGTCAAAGAGATGAAAACTCAGGAGCACCCCTAGTCCTGTGCAGCCTGGGAGGCGAAAGAGCATGGGGCAGACCCGGGGTTTGGACCCAGCCCAGCCGTGTAACAGCTGTGTGGTCTTGGGCGTGTTCCTCACCTTCTCTGAGCCTCAGCGCTCACCTAAAATGTGGGATGCATCTGGTCTTTCAGCACTGTGGAGAGGACGAACTGAGATGACAGGTGTACCAGCGCGACACCTGGGGCCTGGTCAACGTTCCACAGACATTCTCATAGCCTGCTCCATGCCAGAATGATAACGTCTGGAACACCAGCCACCCCCCCCCCAACCCCGACCCCAGCCCTAGTGGCCCAGCTGCCCTTCCCCAAGGTGGGACAAAGACACACTGGACCAGGAGTCACAGACTGAGATCTGGTTCTTGCTTCATCACTGCCTTGCTACATGACCTCAATTTCCCGCTCGTTACTTAGAAGGGTTTTGTTTTGATACTACCCTAGATTATTTGGTGATCCCCAAACCATGGTGTATCATCTTCCCTGAAACATTCAATGCCCCTCTGTTTGCCACAATGCAAAAGTTTCCTTTTTTTTTTTTTAAGATTTTATTTATTTATTTGACAGAGAGAGAGATCACAAGTAGGCAGAGAGGCAGGCAGAGAGGAGGAAGCAGGCTCCCTGCTAAGCAGGGAGCCTGATGCGGGGCTCGATCCCAGGACCCTGAGATCATGACCTAAGCCAAAGGCAGAGGCTTTAACCCACTGAGCCACCCAGGCGCCCAAAGGTTTCCAATCCCTTATCTGGCTTCCGTGATTCTCAAGAGAAGGTCCTCCCTAAACCCAGCACACTTTTCCCCAATCACACTGACCACATTCCTCACCTATCAACACCCCCGGAATAACAGGGAGCTAGGAGAAGGTAGAGGGAATGGCTCTGGGTGCTCAGCAGAGGGAAGACGCTAGGGAAGAGGTGGCGTTGTTTGTGGCTCAGATGTTAAAATAGATGAGTGGAATTCTAACACCTCTCAGGTTTTCCCAGCATGGACTCTCTCTGGAGGCCAAGCCACCACCATCCCTCACCTGAACCAACTCCTACAGACTTGCCTGCTTCCATCTTTGCTCCTATACAGAGAAGCCTAAGTAAGTCTTTCCAAGCAGAAGTTAGATGTTGACACGCCTTTGCTTAAAATCCTGCCTGGCTCTCCACTTCATTCACAGTGAAAGTAAAAACCCCAGCAGTGGTCTGTACGGCCCTGGGTGCCTCCCCATGTCCTCTCCTGTCCTGTCCTGCCTCCCCCTGCTCACTGCACTCTGGAAGCTCTGGCCGTCTTGCCAGGCCTTGGGCATTCCAGCTGTGCTCCAGAGCTGTTCTCGGCCTCGAATGTTCTCCTCCTACATACCTGCTTGGCTAACTCCCTCATCACCTTCAACATTCTCAATAAGCTCCTCTCACTCCGCTCTATTTAATATGAGAACCCATCTCTTCATTTCCAAAATTTCCTTTATATTTAATTTTCTTTTGTTCATAGAATTTATCACACCCTCACATACTACATAATTTTCTTATTTATCAGGTGTGTTATGATCCTTTGCTCACCACCCACCCACCCAC
>LNAC01000153.1:2298589-2352012 GCA_002007465.1 Ailurus styani
CGGGCCCCGCCGCCCGCGCCCCTCCCCGGCTCCCCCCGGCAGACCCCGGGCGTTCCGGAGGCTCCGCCCGGCCTCGTGCAAATCCCAGTCGCCCCCTCTCCTTTCCCAGGATCCCCCAATGCCACCCTCGCAATGTTCTTTAGCCACACCACCCCTCTCCAAATTCTCGAGACTTAAGGAGCCCTCGCGCCTCCTTTGATTCCTCCAGGATCAGCCCAGCTTGCCCCCACCCCGGGCTCGACCCTGGACTGCACCTGGGGGCGCGCCTTCGCCCTGCCGGGCTCCAAGCCCCGCCCTCCTGGGGGCAGGGGGCGCCTCTTGATGCCCAAGACCTAACTTTGTCTCCCCGCAAGCCCAATGGCAAGTCCTGTACCCTCTTCTCGTCCCTGAAATAATTCCTTATGATCTCAGAGCCCCCTCTTCACCCACTTGCCCACAACTCACGTCTTCAATCCCCCGACACCAGGATCCCACCTCTCCTCCCCCCCTCCCCCCCAGGCCTCCGCGGTTGCATTAAGTGCTTACAGACTGAGGGGTGTCACACTCCACCCTCTAGCCCCCAGATTGACTCTGGCCAGGAAGCTCTGGCCCCCTAGCTGCCGCCCTGCAAGCCCGCCCACTCTCGCGCTTGCATTTTGGATCCCTACTCCGAGCTTGGAGCAGCCCTACTTGGCTGCTTCTGTTCTCTGTGTGAAATTCCTGAAAAGGGTGCGAGGTAGAGACCTACTACTCTGTTTTTGGCTCCCACGGGCTCCTACACCCTCTGCCCCATTCAGAGGAGGGGTCTGTTTATCAGTTCCTTACCCGAGTCCTTCTAGATTCACGTTGATCTGTGAACCTAGGCCCTCAGACAACAATGGCAGCCTTTGGCCTTGGGCTGATCCTGTCTGACCCACACACCTGGGATCTTCCAGGCAGCCACCCCCTTGGGGCGGGGATCCGGTGCTCCAGCAGCCCCCTTCCCCAACCCCCTCGCCTTTCTTCAACTGTCCTGGCTCTGTTTTTTTCTTTCATCTCTCCGCTCACTTTATTCCTCCCCATCTTGACTTTAATCTTATAAATGCTTCCTCCCTATAATTTGTGACACATTTCCCATCTCTCTGTATTGCTTGCCCATCTGCACTTTTTGTGGGGTCTCTGGGCGCTAACTTCTCTCTTCTTATTTCTTCCCTTTTCCGCCTCTTTTCTCCTTTCTGTTTTTAACCCTTCACACGAATTGCCTTTTCCCCTCTCCCATCACATTTATTTACTGTTTTATGACTTGGCGTAGAGGCAGAGGACTAAAAAGAAGGAAAAATCAATCCTATGTTGTGACCTTGGACTTAATACTGTGTATGAAGCATTCCCCAAGTGCTAGGCAAGTATCTAAGTTAGCTTTCATACATAACCATAATCCAATGGGATGGGTATTATGATTCCCATTTTTCAGATGAAGAAACTGAGATGAGGAGGTCCGGGAGCTGAAGGGAGTTTCCAAGGTCATATAGCTAGTGAGCAAAAGAGCTGAAACCTGAACTCCAGGTTCCAAAGCCTTGGCTGTTTCTATTAGATCATACTGTCCTCAGTGACCTTGGAAAAACTCACCTATCGAAGATGCGAAAGGCCCATCTGCATGAGTGCATTTGGGTCTGTTTCAGCTCTGAGGTTTGTGAGGTATGCTTCTCCTGTCTCAGTTTACTAATCTGTGAACCCAGAGGGAGGGGGGAGAGGTGGAATCTGGCCTTTCAAGTCTTCTGATTCTAAATCGTCTCCTGCCTCTCTGATGCCTGTTCCAGTTCATTTACTCCTCCAAAATATGTCGTCCTGCCTCCCTCAGTCTCTCCTTTGTACCCTTACAATCCGCCACTATCCTCTGCAATGGGGCTTTCTGATTCTCTATGCCCCTTTCTTCAAATATGCTGACATAGTCCATTTATAGAAGTGCACACCAGGAAAAAAGGGCTCCCTTATGTAAGGCAGAGTCTGTGCAAGTCCTTCATGGACCTCTGGTACAAAGGCCTGTCGAATGCGACCAACACTTTCATTCATTCATTCACCACCAAATATCTAGGGCTCCTACCAGACACTGTATGGGGAGGCAGAAATGGATAAACACAGGGCCTGCTCTGGGAGGGTGTATCATGATGGGGGCGCGGGGTGTGGGGATGAGATGAGCACAGAAATAGCTCAGATACCAGGCAGGCAGACATGTGTTTTTTAATGAGGTGTTTAGAAACTTGTGCTTGGAGAAATCAAAGAAAGCTTCCCAGAGGAGGTGGCATTGGCGTTGAACCATGAAAGACTAGAAGCTTGGGGGCAGACATTCCTGGTTAAAGCTGGCATTTGGCATTCTCTGTGACTCTCTGGCATCTGAACAAATCCCTTCCCTGACTCAAAGGGTGCTTCACTCTTTGAGGCACAGCCCACCTGCCATGAAGAGGCTAAAATTTCCAGGTAGTCTAAACTTCTCCACAGCTAGGACTTGGGCACATGACTCAGAACTCCCCCCATCAGATTCACCCACCCCGGAGGCTGGAAAGGAAGCTGGAATTGGTCAGAATCCCCTTGGGGACCAAAGTGGCAATACTTGGGGCAGTTACATCCAGATTTTATTGCTAGAGGAAATGGGTTTTAACAGCACTGGCTTGGAGCACAGTGTCACTGGTGTCGAGAGTGTGAACCGCCCTGTTTATGCCTGACAGCAACTGCAACAAAGTATCTCCACCAGCCAGTTCTGGGCTGTAATTTGGATCGGCGCTCTTTGCTTCATGGACTCTGCCCGGATCCCATGCCCTCCTGGAGATTCTAAGTGGTCTAATATCACTTTACTGAATTCTGTTTCTGCTTAAATTATCCCGAATTGGTATCTGTTGCTTGCAACTAAGACACCTGCCTGAGAACACAGAAATTGGAAACAAATGGAGGGAGGGCAGTGAGGGCAGAGCTTATGAAGGGAAAAGGGGAAGTTCAGTGAGGGGAAGAGGGAGTAATTGAAGACAAGACCAAAGAGGCAGGCAAGGAATTTGCCATTCATTTTGAAGAGGACCAACTTTAGCTAGTAGGTGGTGTCGAATTGGTATGACCACAGGAAAAGAACTCCTATTTCAGAACACATATTCTGCAACTTCAAAACTTTACGTGGCCTCTCAGTGCATCATGGTAACAATCCCTGTCTTCTGGTGATAGTTGGGCTTCAGAAGTCATTATGCAAAGTGCTTTAGCATTCTAGGTGCTCAATAAATTGTAACCGGTGCTTTGATGTGTCATCCCAGAGACATCTGGAATTAAATCTTGTTATCCTCATCTAATAGATACGGAGTTTGAGGCTCAGGGAAGCTAAGGCACTTGACTTTGATACTTATCAAGTGGTAAAACACAAGTGGTTCTGACTCTCAACCCCTGACCCCGGCCCCAGGATAAGGCTTCCTCACCTCTTCCAAGTAGTGTGACCTCTCTGTTCCTACTCCACGATGTCCTGCCTCGTGGCAGTGGCACCATGCTTGTCCCCCTCAACTTCTCTCTCGCCTTTTCCTCTCTCCTTCACTCAGTCCCATTTCATTATTGATTTAATTAGCTACATTCTATTATTGATGTGACTTAATGTCCTCTAGGGTACACTTGTATCCCCGTCTCTGACTCCACTGGTCTGAAATTCCTTTTCATTCTTCTTCCCTGTCATCTCAGCAAATCCTTCTTTTTCTGTCATCTTTCATATTTTGCCTCTCTGAGTTTTGTAGTTTTGTAACATTTTTTTCTTTACTCTCCCCATCCCATACTGTATTCTCTTTCTTTCCTTTCTTTCTTTTTTCTTTCTTTCTTTCTTTCTTTCTTTCTTTCTTTCTTTCTTTCTTTCTTTCTTTAAATTTCCACGTGACTGAGGCAGCTTAGCGTAATTGGAAAAGCAGGGGTTGGGGAGGAAGACAGGCTTTGGTCTGGATATCATCTTGGCTATTTATCTACTGGGTCGAGTCAGTTAATAAATACCCCTACTAGACCTTTCATTTTCTCATTTGCGAAATGGGGAAAGTAGTACCCACCTCTCAAGATCATAATGGGAATTAAATGAGATCACATGTCTGAAAATGTCTAGTCTATATTAGGTTCTCATTAATGTTCTAAGTGAATCTAAACATCTTACAGCATCTCCCTCACTCTTTTCTTCCTCGGCCCTGTCTGACAAGCTCCTCACCACTGCCGCTCTGTTCTAGCCATAGGTATCTCTTTTCTGTTCCCAGAATGTTCCAAGCTCTTGTTGCCCCATGTTTTCACACAGGCTCTTCCTTCCACCTGGAGAGATCTCCCTCTAGACTTCACCTTGTTACCTTTTACTTACCTGTGTCAGCTAATAAAACACTTTTCCTGAGATGACTAATCACCCAATCTAACCTAGTCTGAGCACTAACAGAGGGTAGAGATGCAAAACAAGAATATTGTCAACGAACAACCACATACTTACTGGATTTTTTTTAAAGATTTTATTTATTTATTTGACAGAGAGAGAGAGAGAGAGAGATCACAAGTAGGCAGAGAGGCAGGCAGAGAGAGGAGGAAGCAGGCTCCCTGCTGAGCAGAGAGCCCGATGCGGGGCTTGAGCTCATGACCTGAGCTGAAGGCAGAGGCTTTAACCCACTGAGCCACCCAGGCGCCCCTACTTACTGGATTTTTACTCTAAGACAGTAGTCATACTGGGCACTAATTCTGTACCGAAGAAAAGTGCATCCTTCCGGTTTTCTACAACAAGAACATTATCCTCCCTTTGTCCATGTGTCCGTCCCTCCCTCCCTCCTTTCCTTCCTTCCCTCCTTCCCAGCTTTCCATGATTTAAGTAATTCTTTTTTTTAAGTAGGCTCCATGCCTAATGTGGAGCCCAATGCCGGGCTTGAACTCAAGGCCAAGAGATCAAGACCTCAGCTGAGATAAAGACTCTGACGCTTAATGGATTGAGCCACCCTGGTGCACCATCAAGTAAATTTTTTTAAGTCTTTCTTCTTTAAGCCTCAAGATGATCTCTCGAACACAAACTCCAGCTCAGGAGGAAAGCTTGCTGTATCTCCTGCTCCATCTCTGCTCTATCTAAACTCCATCACCCATCCATCCTCCTCAAACCCACAAATCCCCACCATTTGTTTTCTCTTGCGTCCATCATCCCCCTCTGTAACTGACGCTGTTCCTTTAATCCTGCCTTGCTCGCTGCAGCACGGTGACTCCATTCATCACCTGGCATATTGTTTCTTTTCCTATCGTGCAGCCATGTCCCCCCAGACAGTCTCTTGCCATAGCTCTGCCAGCCCCTCGAGCTACGCAGAGCCCAGCTCCATCAGCTGCTATAGGATCAATTAATTACAAGATTAAGGTCAATCTTGAAGCTTTCCCTTCTATTGCTGTTGTATCCAAAATAGATCAGTGTAAATATATCTATCACTGTCGCTTGTTTCTTCGATACGGATACCTCTCTTTGATGTAAGTTCAAATTCTTTTCTCTACCACTTACTATTTGGCTAGTTCTGAGTGATTTACAACATCTGTGAGCCTTCATGTCCTTTCCCATAAGTGGGGTCATGGGAAGATTGAAGGAGCCAGCTGGTGTAAATGGAAGCCCACTGTGCTCTCTGGCACATAGTAGGTCCTCAGTAACAGTAGCTTGTTTCTACCTGCAAATGTATATTTATTTGGTCCCTCTGTTACTTCTCTGTCTCTTTGTTTCCACCTCTCCATTTTTCATTTCCCTGTTCAGAACATTTCCACTATATCTCATTTAGAGCAAACTTTTACCATTGTCTCTAGCTTCTCTTTCGTGAAAAATGAAAGAATATTTTAATCACTGTTGTCTTTCTTCATTTCTACTTGCATCTGTTTGACTGATTTCTGCTTCAACCCAGTACTTCTCTGACTCTTTCCCTTAACAATTCTCAAATTTATTATCTTTTTTTCTCCAGCTCCTACCTTTCACTACCTCCTGCTCTCCCTGTCCTCGGTCCTCTAAATCAACCCCTTCTTGTTCTGTGATTTACTGCAGTCATTTCCAACCCTTCTTGCAACATCCAGTTGAAAATCTCCCAATCGTCCCTGAAAGTCTCCATCTCTTTCCTCCTTCCTCTTTTTGCATTTTCTGTTTCACGTCCCCTCATCTTAATTCACCCCCATCATTCATTTGCTTGTGCCTGCATCTCTGTTTCTTGTTGCCTACTTAATCATTTAACCTATTTGTGTTCCCTCCCTTCTCTGTTACACGTGTCATCTTTCATCATTAACACACATTAACAGGTGACGTTGCTTTGGATCTCTTTTGTTACAAATCTTACTAGTGACTACTGGTGTATTTTCAGAATCCTCTTTCCAGGTCCCATTGGCTCTTCTTGTCTAGAATCTTTTGTCTCTGGGACCCTATTTAGGGAAGAAAAAAAAAAAAAGGCCTGGCCGAATCTGCTCTATATTTATTCAACTGAACTGCTAACCTGGTGCATTAGGATGTCTATTACTAATGAAAAGTATAAGCTTTCTTCTTTGCTATAGAATACCAGGTCATTTTCCTTTCTGCAATGCATTATTTTTACTATATGTTTGAGCTGGTAAAGGTGCTGTCAGCATAGAGTGTCTATTTCCACAGCATTATCTGGGTGCCTAGTATCAGTTAGGCCTACAATACATTTTTTTTTCTTATGTAATTCTCACAACCACCTGTGAAATTGGGATTTTTAACCCCTGCTTCACATGGGTGTGATTGGGAATGCTTGGAAAATGTATGGCCTCATATATGCTGGGCAGTGGACATCTAATAAAGTCTTTCTGACTTCTTTGGGTTAACTCGAACTGGCCCCAGTTAAATCAGAACTGGCCCCATTATGCCGAGGGCAAGGAGGGAGTGAAGAAAGATGCAGGTTGGTGGGGGGGGGGCGCGTATTAATAAGCAAGGGAACTTAAATATGAGTCTTGTTTCAGGATGCCACAAAATAAGCAGATCTCTGCTTCCACCGGCCAGAATCTTAAAGTTCATATAGAGGTCTTAGCCATCTTAGTCGTATACCACTACATGGTCCCAACAACCCATTGTTCTCTCAAGGTTATAGCCTTGAAAGGGTTCTGGCTATGGGCGTGGTGGGCAGAATGTACATTTCACAGGCAGAGGAGGGGGTGGGGAGTTTCCAGATGCCCCAGGTCAGGTCACAGCCAACTGCAGGTCATGTCCTCCGGATGACCTTGTCCAACCACACAGTATAGTACAAAGGCGTAGAGTGTCCACACTTGTGTAACAGGGATGATGAAAACTACTTTGTGAGAGTACTATTCAATATTTGTCTTTCCTGCTAAATTATAGTTGCCATCAGAAATCTTGCCAATCTTGTTCCCTGCTACCTGGCATGTGTTAGGCTATCGCTGATTATTTGTTGAATGAATGAATAAATGAATGAATGAATGAGTATTAAAATCACAATCTCTTGCCTAAGACAACACCGGTTTTGAATTTCAGCTCTGCCTGTAATACCTGTGTGACCTTGAACAAGGGAGGAAGAGAGCAAATTTCTTCTCACAGTTTGTATCTTTTCATTTGTTGATGCTTGTTGTTTTTGATTTTTAATTTATATTATTTAACAACCTTCAGAGCCAGACAAAACTAGGGTTCAAAACCCAGCTCTCCCAATTATTAGCTAGGATGCCTTGGGCGAGTTACTTATCTCTTCAAGCATCACTTCTTTGTGTCTACAATGGGAATGATACAATCTCTCTATTATACTCCAGGGCAGGTGCTACTTGGTGAATGATCTGAGGTGAACCCCCAAGCCTGCCTGCTTTCATGCACGTTTCATGCACATTTCATGATAGCAGAGGTCTCACTGCTCTGACTCCTAACTCCATGGCCCCCTTTCACTGTCTTTCTCCGTTATCTTTAGGGGCTCATGCAAACATAACTCCAAAGGCCTAGCCCCAGATGCATCTCAGAGACGCACAGGACATCCCCCACTCCTGACCTACTTACCAAGCTCTATTTGATGACTATTGTATGATAATCTGCAGAATCAGCAAGGCTGGGGCTCTGCAGGCTCCCTGTGCCTCCATGCCATGCTAGAGAGGCTTCCAGCAAAATCTGTTGGAAGGCCCTCTTCCCAGCTCTGGGCAATAAATGTAATATATATGTAATTTGTCTGTTTGTTTGTTTACAGACAAATAAATGCTTAAACCCAAAGAACCCTTCTTTGCTCCCTCCTTCCCTCCTATCACCTCTCTCTCATGGAAGACCATGAAATACTATGCTTCAAGAATGAGGACAGAGCAATGAACAAGACTAAAATGGTCCCTACACTCATGGAGCTTACAGTCTAGTCAAGAGATAGACAAAAACAAATAATCAAAAATGAATATATGGGAGGAGGAAATGAGGAATTGCTATTCAACGGGTATAAAGTTTCAGTTATGACAGAAAATTAAGTTCTGGAGATGCATTGTTCAACATCTGCTGTGCCTATAGTTAACAATACTGTATCATATACATAAAAATTTGTTAGGAGGTAGATCGCATGGTAACTGTTCCAAACACAATAAAACAGAGAAGATACGACTGATGGTGTTTAAATGTTCTGTGATGGAAAAGAATAGGGTTCTATGAAGTCAAGTGATGAATGAGAGATTAATTTATATTTGAAGACCAAGCGATGCGTCTCTGACAATGGGGCGCTTCTTTAGAAACAAGGACAGATGAGTAGGAGTTGGAGTGGCCAAGGGGGTCGGGGCATTCCTGGCAGAGGGAGCTACAAACACCAAGGCCCTGAAGAAGAACTTGGTAAATCCTAGGAGCCAAACATTTCAAGTCATGTGGCTAGAGAGTCAAGAGGGAAGACCAGAAAAGGATGAAATGAATCTCGGAGAGTTAGTATGGCTAAATTATTCAGGTATGTGTAGGCCATGGTAAGGAGTGTGGATTTAAGTCTAATTTAAATGGAAAGCCATGGGAAACTTTACATAAGAGGATGGTATAGACAGATACACATTTTTGAAATGCTCCTGTGGCTGTAGGTACGGAATGGATTTGAGAAGCACAGGAGAGGACGGCTGGGGTCTAGAACGGACTCCATCACAGCTGTCCAGGTGTCAACCTCTCTAGCATGCAGCCTTTCCCATTAGCATCTCCAGCACCATGAGGTCCTATAGCTTGCACAGACTGATAGTGGGGAACTCATTATCTCCATTCAAAACTGGTTCTATCTGTGGTTGGCTGTGACCAACAGAGTGTATTGATTTACATTTTTCTTGTTGAATCTGCCACTGATGGATTCAAATTCCAAAATTTAGGGGCAGCTCGATGAGGCAAGTTTCATGAAAATTCTCCAAGTATCTGAAGGCTGAAGAAACATCTACTGTTTCTTCTCTTTCAAGGAATGACTGTCCTGGCTACTTCCCTATTCTCTGCCAGAGATTAAAATAAAAACAGCAACAATAGTATTAATAACTTCCAGTTACATTGAATGTTTGTACATTCACCACATAACATTTGACCTCTATAACGTTGTGAGCCAGTAGGACAGGAATTTGTAGCTTCATTTACTAGTGGCAAGAATAAAATTCAAAGATGTGATTTACCCAAGGTTGACATGACAAGTTGGAAAAATCAGGTCCCGAATCAAGTCCTAGGACTCCTACTCCAAGCTTCTTAAACCTCTGAGCAAGAGTCAGCATAGATGGAGGGTAAGTTCATGCATTCTGGAATCAGACTAAGTTCAAATCCTGACTCTGATACTTACTGTGTGATCTTGGGGAAATTACTTAAACTCTCTGAACTTCAGTTTCTTTATCTCAGAACAACAAAATACCTACCTAATAGAGTTGAATGAGCTAATAGATTAAAAGCACTCTGTCAAGTTTATATTAATAATCAATAACTATATAATCAATAAATGTTAGCTGTTATAGCACCCTAGACCTTCTTGGCCAAAAACAACACTGGCAATATAGAGGTATCTATGGGTTTAGTACAAGGTATCCTGGTTTAGAATATTAACTCTGTCATCATGATAAGGTATTTAATCAGTGACTTGGTTCATCAAATGGGCATAATCATATCTAGCTCACAAAGTTATATATGAAAGACAAATTCTAAAAATAGTAAGAGGAATCCCCTAGCACCAAGAATTAGTATTCAATCAATGTTAATGTGTTTCCTTTCTGCTTTAACATTTCCTCTAGGAAGACTTTCCGATGTCCCAGGCAGGGTTAGCCATCCTCCTTCATTTCCCCTTTGCACTTCGGAACTACGTAGAACTGAGCACAGATCATGATACTTTAAAATATCTGCCTGGGTAGCTCAGTCAGTTGGCCTTCCAGGCTTCCGGCTTTTGATTTCTGCTCAGGTCTTGATCTCAGGGTGTGGGATGGAGTCCTGCATGGGATTCTCTCTCTCCCTTTCTCTCTGCCCCTCCCTTCCCCCTGTTCATGCTCTGTCTGTCTAAAAAAAAAATGAATTAAGTAAGTAAGTAATAAAAGAAAGTATCTGCTTGNCTCTCTCCCTTTCTCTCTGCCCCTCCCTTCCCCCTGTTCATGCTCTGTCTGTCTAAAAAAAAAATGAATTAAGTAAGTAAGTAATAAAAGAAAGTATCTGCTTGTCTGTCTACCTTTAGAATGGAGTTACTCCATGTGCCACATACTGTTCTAAGCACTTTGTGAGGAATTTCATCACCTTCGTATGAACCCTAGAAGGAGGGGTATTATCATCCCCTCAGTTAGGAACCTGAGGCTAGGGTGGTTGAATTATGCATGCCAGTCCGCACGGCTGGCATAGAAGGGGCGCTCACTTCTTCCTTCTTGTTGTCCAGGTCTTGATGCAAATGTCATCCCTGGAGAGGGGACTTCCGTGACTCCCTCCTCTAAAGGACTCACCCATTCACCATCATTCCCACAGTGACATCATTTCTGAGGTGACAGGATGGGAAAGCAGGAGGAAGCTTCACAGGGGAAATATACTGCAGTAGTGGCATTAAGCCTGAGGTCTGAGATGCCCACTAAGATTCACTGGGAAAAAATAATACTTGAAAAGAGGGTAATGTCTAGTATTTATCACCTCAGTCTACTGGTAGTTCATTCTCCCTGACATCTATGGAGATCCTTAGGAGCTAACAGATTGTCTAACACTTACCTTGCAAAGCACTATGTACTCTTTTTTCTTATTGTTAGCTTTCTCACCTGTTATTCTCTAATTAATTTCTGTTGCCCCGGGTCTTATGTAACCTACTAGCATGGTATTTAAGCTCCAAGACAATCTTTCTGATCTACTCTCTCACCATTTTTCTTCCTACAACCTATACCCTTGTCAAACCTATGCCTATATCAAAACAGTTGTCCCTACTACTCCGTGTGCACCCTCCAAATTCCCTGTTGCCTCTGTCTAGGTTATTTTTCTCTAACTAGCACTCTGCACACCCACCCAGCATTCATCTCTCAGGGCCATTTCTGAGTCTCATCACATTCTTTATATATAATAGTTATTTTTTCCTTTACACATCCTTATTCTTTGCATAACTTATTTATAACACAATAATTTTTGATCACATATTTTATTTGTATTTAAGGCTGTAATACTTTAGGTTATTGTCCAGCAAACACTCATGCCTTCCTCCTCTCACAGTGGGTAGAGAGAATTCCCCAGAACCCGTTGGTGTTGAACTTGGCCATGTTGATGAGTGAGACATTGGCAGTCACAGTGTGTGCCGAGGCTATTACAGTGGGGCTGCCTCTTTGTACTTCTGCCTGTGGAATGAGAGGAAGATTCGATGTCTAGCCAACTGGTCCAAGTAGAGTGACAGATAGGAGAGCAGAGCTGGACCTAACCCACGGTTTGGAGGCAAGCCTAGCAAAACCAGCCTAAACCAGGAGACTCTCCTAGGTAGCCTTCAGCTGTTTGAATGAGAATCTGTGATTGCTATTTTAAGCCATTGAGTTTTAGAGTGGTGTTATTACACAGCATTATTGTGGTAATAACTGACTGATACAAAGTCTTAGCTTCTTTCCTATACTCTGAGTACCTCGAAACTAGACAGAGACAGTCTGATTCCTCTTGTTTTGCTCATGCAAAATTCCAAGGCACAACCCTAATATGTGTTTGTTGAGCAAATGGATAGATGAATAAGTGAATAATTAAAGAGCTGTAGAGAGAGATTCAAGAATTAAGGAGACTAATGTACTCATTAGTTCAACAAGAATTTACCGAATACTTATTTTGCATCAGGCGTTGTGTTAGAAAACAAAGCATTCAGTGCTAAGCAAACCAGACTTGGCTTCCAAATACTCTTTGGTGGCTTGGGAAAGCTTGAGAACCAGGGATTCATAATGCAGTCAACGTGCAAACTCTGATTATCCTTGAATCACATGCGAGGGCACCAAAATAATCAGAGAAGTGATAATGGATAGAAAAGAGCAGAAGATCCCTCTCTCACTGCTGATTCCCATTATCTCAGGTTAAGAGCAAATCTCCAGACAGATGGGAGGAATTTGCATCCATTTGAAGGAAATGAGTCGTAGAAGCTGACCCAAGGGGTAAAATGAAATTTATAGGGATAGGTATTGGTTGGTCCTTTTCTGATTGATGAATGACACCTCTGTCCCTTTCCACTATTGTGGAGAGCCTGTCAGCAGGCTGAGCCTAAATGACGTTATCATCTGTAAATCAAAAAACCTGAATCCATGACAGACTAACCTCAATGCCCTTTTCTGAGAGCATTTCTGACTATTAAGCATTTCTGTCACACTTTCCTCCCTAGCCCACCTGCTCTCTCTGAAGATGTGGCTCTGGGAACAAGCTTGTGGCTGACAACTTCCAGTTCATGATGGAAGGAACTCCAGGAACAAGGAGCAGACCTGGAATTCCTAAATCATGGAGGTCATCATCAGAGCCAAGACTAAAGTCCAGCTTCCCTTGCTTTGGACACCAGCCACGAGGAGGCAAAATTCATCCAGCTTGTGCTTTATCACCTAAGGTTTTGTGTCAGTGTCTATGTTTTGAAAGAGCAGGTGGCTAGGGCAGATGGACTGAGCGAGAAGAGGCAACTTTTGCAGGGCTTGAAGGATGGCACTCCAAAAGGAAATGCATGGCTATTTCCAAAACTAGCGCCTTTCAGCTTGAAAGAGCAAGGTAAGACTTTTTACTACCTTCCATAAGTGACATGTTGACATGATAGCAGATCCTAATGGGTATTGCAGGCATTACCAAAAAAAAAAATTTAGGCCAAGCAGACAACTATCAGCAGAGATCTATTTTCTAATTATTGTGAAATTTAAATGTGATAATGCATGTGCAGCATGTGGTTCACTATTTAGCATATGGAACAAAAACAACAATAATAACGGTCACATTTATTTACTTTTTAAGATTTTATTTATTTATTTGACAGAGCGAGAGAGGGAACACAAGAAGGGGGAGTGAGAGAGGGAGAATCAGGCTCCCCACTGAGGAGGGAGCCCGATGCAGGGCTGGGTCCCAGGACCCTGGGATCGTGACCTGAGCCACAGGCAGATGCTTAATGACTGAGCCACCCAAGCGCCCTGATAGTCACTTTTATTGAGGACACACAATATCCCATGCAGTGCGCTAAATGCTGTGAAGGTCTCGTTTCAGTTTGCTCTTTGAGCAACTCAAAGAGCTAGGAATGGTACAGAATTGCCATTTAACATTTGAAGAAACTAAAACTCAGGGAGGCAAAATTCCTTGTCCAGAGTCACACAGCTCGTATGTGGTGGGGCCAAGTTTTGAACTCAGGCTGCCTTATTCCAGAGGTCTGGTTATAACCACTACTCCGTAATCAAGATTAGATGTACGATTAATGAAAGCTATCATCATCGTCATCATCATTTTCTTGATCATAATCACAATAATTAGGTACTATAACAAGAAAAGTCACTGCATGAGGGTAGTTTTCTGGATGTTCCTACTGAAAGACACTATGGATTGAAAAGTCAAGAAGCAAGTTCACTTTACTTTTCAAGTTTGCTTGAAAAGTTAAGATGCGAGAATCCCTGATTCTCAAGGGGAGTCTCCTGGGTGGCTCAGCGAAGCATCGACTCTTGGTTTCTGCTCAGGTCACGATCTCATGGGCGGTGAGATTGAGCCCCTCGAGGGGCTCTTTCCTCAGGATTTCTGCTCAGTGGGGAGTCTGCTTGAAGATTCTCTCCCTCTGGGCCTCTCCCTGCTCTGTGGCATGGGTGCACCTGCTCTTTCTCTTTAAATAAATAAATAAATCTTTTAAAAAGTTAAAAAAAAATTGAAATGTGGCCTTTGGGGCCAAACTGCAGGAGCAGGTAAAAAGGAAGGGAAAGCTCTGTGAAATCCAAAACACTTGCTTCTGACTTCACCATATGGTAGCTTACACCAGGCGCCCTCTGAGTCATCTGAAAACCAGAATGCAGTGTGGATTATACACGGTTCTCTGCCGATTCTCTGCCTTTCCTAGTGTCTGCGACCTTTGCCAGGTGTCTTTGCAGGTGCTCTTACTAAACAGGCAGACTTGATGTCCCCTCCCCTTGAATCAGAGCCTGGCCTTGTGACTGGTTTTGACTAAATGAATGAGGCAGAGGTGACAAGGGACAAGTTTTGAGCCTTGTGTATTGCTGCTTGAGGTCTTAGGCTCCTGCAATCCCAGGAGAAGCACAAGCTTGGGCTCGCCTACAGGTCTCAGAAGCAGGATGACAAACACAGGGAGCTAAGTGGCTGCAACCAAGCTCAGCTTCGAGCTAAATCCCACCTGACTGGCAACCCCATGCATGAGCCTCATCTAGAGAGCTGAACTCCAATCAACCCTCTAATCTGTAAATGCTAGTAATAAATCATTGCTTTAGGCCACTGAATTTTGGGGTAGTTTTTAGGCAATAAGAGGTAACCAGGGCAGCGAAGGATCATACCTATTCGCGCCCAGGAATGTAGTGATTGAATAAAGAGTAGCTCCCTTTCATGCCTCCTTAATCAGAAGAGTCTCAGTTCCTGCCAGTGAAAGTCCCCCAGTGACATGAGGCCCATGGGGCACATAGGTGGAGGGAGCCAGCTCAAGGACAGCAGGTACCCATGCTTCCCCTTTGGCTCCTCAAGTAGGTGGGGACGTGCACAGACAGTATGGAGCATGAAGCTTCGCCCTCGACCCGTGGATGGCCTGACAGCCTCAGAGCAAGTTTTCCTATAGGGTGATTATTTCCATTGCCACAGCTGGTGATTTCTATGTCGAAGTCAGTTCCCCTCTCCACTCCTGATTTTTCATTTCTCTAAAAATGACAGTATCTGATTTAGCTCTTGGGAGCGTTTAGGGAGGGGTGGAGGCATGGAGGAGAAAGGCAAGGGAGGCAAGGAACTAGCCGCCAGAACGGGCTCTCCGCATATAAAGTGCTAATGAAGTTCGAAATGACAACAATGATTATGCTTCCAAGGCCGAAGCCTCACATTTCTCACCATGAATATTCAGCTCCATGTTATCTTTCTTTTTTTTTTTTTAAAGATTTTTTATTTATTCATTTGACACAGACAGAGAGATTACAAGTAGGCAGAGAGGCAGGCAGAGAGAGAGGAGCGAGGAGGAAGCAGGCTCCCTGCTGAGCAGGGAGCCCGATGTGGGCCTCGATCCCAGGACCCTGGGATCATGACCTGAGCCGAAGGCAGCAGCTTTAACCCACTGAGCCACCCAGGCGCCCTCCATGTTATCTTTCGAAGGAATAAAAATTGGGTGAAACAGTAATGTGCCTGTAGGTTTTTTTTTTTTTTTTTTTTTTAAAGTTCTCCTATTCCATTTTCACCTGGATCCAGGCAGGCCCCTGGTTTGATAGTGACTGCATTCTAATATTCTTTTTTTTTTTTTAGATTTTTTTTTAATTTTTTTTTTTAATTTATTTGACACAGAGAAAGAGATCACAAGGAGGCAGAGAGGCAGGCAGAGAGAGAGGAGGAAGCAGGCTCCCCGCCGAGCAGGGAGCCCGAGGCGGGCCTCGATCCCAGGACCCTGGGATCATGACCTGAGCCGAAGGCAGAGGCTTTAACCCACTGAGCCACCCAGGCGCCCGCATTCTAATATTCTTTATAGCTGTGATTCCAGTCTCGCTGGGTGGCCACGTACAGACATCTTCAGTGGAAGATGCTTAAAATGTGAATACAGTGTAAATTAAAAAGAAGGGGGGGATCAGGGGGAAAGCTGAAACTACTCTGTGGCTGGTAAATGGCCACAGGTGGAATATCACTTTGACTTTTAGCTTGGCAGCCAGGAATCTGGACAAGGGAATCCAATGCATCTTTTTCTCACCTGGCCCAGAAGATTAGGAGGTTATCTCGATAGAGGGCAGCTTCCTGTCTGCAGTGGTCTTCAATTCCACCCCCCTCCTCCAAGCCCAGAAGAACATCTCTGTAGCAGCAGACATTACACTGCCTGGAAAGTATATATACAATGTATCAGTCTGCTCAGGCTGCCTTAACAAAATTCCACAAACTGGGTGGCTTAAACAACAGAAATTGATTTTCTCACAGTTCTAGAGACTGGAGGTCCAAGATCAAAATGCCAGCTGGATTAGTGTCTGGTGAGAGCTCTGTCTTTGGATTGCAGATGGCTGCCTTTTCTCTGTATCCTCACATAGCCTCTCCTTGGTGTGTGAGTACAGGCAGGGTGACAGAGAGGGAAAAAAGAAATCCCGTTTTTGTTTTGTTTTTAAGATTTTATTTTTGAGTAATCTCTACCCAACACGGGGCTTGAACTCACAACCCTAAGATCAAGAGTCTCATGCTTTACCAACTGAGCCACCAAGGTGCCCAATTCCTTCTTCTTATAAGACTACAAATCCCATCTGATTCTGGCCCCACTCTCTTGAGCTCATTCAACCTTAATTAGCTCCTAAAGGCTCTATCTCCAAATACCACTACATTTGGGGGCTAGGACTTCAATATATACATTTTGAGGGACACACTTCATTTCACAACATACAGTAGGGTCAACTTTCTCTGCAGGCACTTGGAAAGGTTGCATGGTTTCCACTGTTGCCAAGGAGGAATAAAATGGCTCATAGCACCCAGTTATGATGTAATCACTGGCCTATATTTCAAGGATGAGAGTCAGAATGTCAGCATGGATAACATCACTCCAGAGGGGGTGAAAGAAGTGGAGGAGTGAGACAGGAATCACATGCTTTAGCAAATCCCATGGGAACAACCGGGCCCAGGAGCGGTGAGACAGAGGGCTTCCTTTGCCAGGTCTCTGAAAAGCAACCAGGTTTGTCTAAGTCAGCAATCAGAGAGCCCCAGAGACAGGAGAAGGGCCTTAGGGAATTGCTGAGTGCAGGTGTCCTGGGACGGGGAGACACCCAGGTCAGTAGGCTGATGGGGTAAGTGTGGAAGAGAAAGCCTAGTAAGATGGTAAATGTTGGCACATTAAAAGACTTCCCCCAAAATAAATCTCATCATGTCACCCACAATTTTGCTTACAAACCTTCAGCAGCTTTCTAGTGCCTTCATAATAATGGGCTTAAGTTCTTGACTTGGTTGTGGTTTCAACTAGCCCTTCCTGTCTTTTGAGATGACAGTCATGGCTAACATTTGGGGCATGCTTATTTCAGATATCTATCTCTGTTCTGAGTCTTCTATACATACAGACTCACTTAATTCTAACAACACCCCTTTTTAAATTCTCCTATTCTATTTTTACCTGGATCCAGGCAGGCCCCTGGAAGGTAGTAGTGACTATCCTCATTTTACAGATGAAAAACAGGGTCCTTGAAAGTTAAGTGGCTCAGCCAAAGTCACGTACCTAGTGGATAGTCAAGGTGGAACTCAAACCCAGGACATCTAACTGTAGAGCCCATGCTCATAAAATTAGAGGATACTCTTTCTTTGTGCACTTTATGTGACAGAATCTCTGGCTTTCTCCCAAACATATCCTATATTTTCTGCTCCTGGGGTGTTCAACCTCATCCCATTCTTTGCAGATCCCAACACTCATGAATATTCAAAGCCAAGTTAAAGGGGTGTCTTCTCCGTGAAAATTTTCATGGTGCCCCCTGCTGTATGTGGTACCTCCCAATTCATATCCCACTGAGCATTTTATCTGTTCTTCTCTTGTGGTGATTACCATTTGGGAACTAAAAAGCAAATTAATATGACTGGGGTGTAGCACGTCAAATAATCATCAGATATGAATGCATCAAAGCTCTCCCACAGGCTGTGAGCTCCACAGAGGCATGGCATAGGTATTTCGGCACACCTCACAGTGCCTAGAACAGTGGTCTGCTCTTAGTAATTATATCAAGTGGGATTAGGTTCGGGAGAAATTAACAAAAAAACAAAACCAGTGAATTTAATACGACAGACCTTTAATTCTCTCTCTCATTAAATAAATCTGGAGTCATCAGGACTATTCTAACAGTTCCATAGTCATCAGGAACCCAGATTGCTTCTACATTTTTGCTTCTTAATCCCTAAGGTGTGGCTCTGATCTTCATGGTCCGAAAGGGCTGCTTGAGTTCCTACCATCATACCCATGATCTAAGTAGTAGGACAAAGTATGAGTAGGTTTTGGGGAAGTGCAACACGGCAGTTCTACTTCTGTCTAAGGGACAATGCTTAGTTACACAGGCACACCTAACTGCAAAGCAGCTGGAAATGTCTTTCTACTCATTTAGTTGGAGGTATGGCTTTCCAGATAAAAAAAATAAGAATCATGCTAGTAAGGAAGAAGGGATAAATAGCTGTTGGAAGCAACCAGCAATCTTGTCATAGTAGGTCCTTTGTAAATATTCAACAACTATTTCTTGAAACCTGATCTGTGCCAGTCCCTGCGTGAAACATAAGGACACAAGATTCAACAAGAAAGCCAAGGTCCCTGCTTACTATGAATTTATGCTTTAGATGGGAAGATGAATAAAACATGACTTACACAAAATTTGTGTTGGAAGCTACCATAGGGTGAGTCCAGGGTAGTACAGGGGCCCTGAGTGGATAAGACTTGGACTGCCTGAGGGAATGAATTGTTTGCATAAAAATTAGAAAAGAAGTCCTTCTTTTGTTCCATTCTGGTGGGAGTAAATGAGCAAGGGGAAATAGAGATGTGCTGAGGGAATGTAAGTTTGGGGGAAAGAGTATGGCCAGACCCATGGTATTCTAACATGGCGGCCCACCTGTTATATTTGAACAAATTACTCACCATCTCCCAAACTTAGTATCTTCAATCTGTACAATGAAATTATATTGTGTCTTTCATGGAGTTTGTGGGAGAGCTGATATGGTACACAGTAGGTGCTAAATAAATGTTAGCTTTTTTATTGGAGGCAAAGGGATCTAGCCATGATTACCACATGGTACATGCTCTTCCTTTCATGCTTTTTGCCCTCCAACACCAACCAGAGCCCTCCAACTTCCACATAAGTCAGCTTTGGGCAAAGCTGAGATTGAATTTGATTTTTTCCCCCCTTGAATTGACATAAAGGGGTCTGTCCCTTAATTACTAGTCATTGCCCTTCACACACAAAAAAATGGTAACCCGTTCAGCCCATCAAAGCGTGCCCTTTGAAATGCTGAACTAGACAGTGAACAGAAAGTATCTGCCAAAAGGCGTCTTTTCTTCCAGAGATAAAAGCAACTTGAAATGTATGTAAGTCGTGCGCCCTTGTTAATTAATCAGGATTCGCATTAAAAGCTTAAATGTCTTTGATGCAGGAAGCTCGGGGAGCCGGAACCTTTTTTCTGTTCTATAGAGGGGAAAAGGGTGGACAGGGCAGCCTGAAGAGGTGTGTGCGGGGACGGGAGGGGGTCACTTGCCTGTTGCTACCAGAACAGTTGTAACAGGCAGGGAGGGAATGGGCTCTACAGTAAGAAGACCACCGCGTTCATGCAGGTTTCACCCATTCATTAAAGAGCAACACAAAGCTCAGGACTAGCAACGCCTCCGACACAGCTCTGTCCCTGAGGTTGGTTTGTTCAATAGGAGTTGATACTAGTGACATCTGCTCATTCATGCAACATTTGATTAGTGTCTTTCTATGATGTGTCAGGTTGGGGGTGAAGGAGTGAATAAGAAACAGTCCCTACCTTCGGAAGGGTCTGGGCCATGGTTCTCAGATGGTGTTGTGTGACCCGAGGGGTTATTTGGCAAGGTCTGGAGACATTCTTGGTCTTCATGACTGGGGGAAGTGATGCGGGCATCGAGTGGGTAAAGGCCGGGTGTGCTGCTAGGCTTCGTACCATGCACAGGGCAGCCCCGACAACAAAGTTATCCAGTCCCAAATATCAATAGTGCTGAGGCTGAGGCAGCAGGAGAGACAAACATTTCAACAAGCAATTTCAAAAAAGCATGATAAGTGCCCTGTTGTAGCAGGAGCAAGTGAGTGTCAGGGAAAGCCTCCCCGCAGACGTGGCATATAAGCTGAGACTTTAAAGATGAGTGAGGGTGGAGGGGGTGGGCAGGGCTGGGCAGGGCAAGCGGAGGGAAAAGCCTGCGAGAATTCAAAGGCGGGAGAGCAAGGAACCAGTGAGAGATGGACTGGTCTGTGTGGCTAGAAGGGAGAATGAGAAGGGAAAAGGTTGCCGAGGGAGGCTAGCAGGCTAACAGGGGCTGGGACTTGTGAGCCGTGCTGAGGAATAGGATTTTATCTGAAAATTATTGCAGAGTCACTGAAGGATTTTAAGCCCAAACGTGATAAAATAGAAATGTATTATAGAAAAATACATTGCTAGACACTGTCCTGGGTCCTTGAGAGGAAATACCAAGATTGCCTGGACCGTGATAATCTGAGAGAGAAAATACAATGATATCAGAGAGTTGTGATATAAATGACGTGTGAAAGAGAGTTGGGGCAGATTGGTTTCCAGTTACCAGGTTGGGGGAGATCAGTCTTGTCTTAGTTTGGGCTCCCCCAACAGAACCCTCTATACTGGGTGCCTCCAAGAACATTCATCACTCTGAGTTCTGGAAGCTGGAAGGCCAAGATCAACGTGCTGGCAGACTCGGTGCCTGGTAAGGTCCTGCTGTGTCCTCACTTGCCAGAGACAGAGCAAGAAAGAGAGCGTGAGCAAGAGAGAGCTAACGTTCATCCTCTGGTCCCTTCAACCTCTTATAAGGGCACTGATCTCCTCATGAGAGCTCTACTCTAAGATTTTACCAAACCCAACTATCTCCCAAAGGCCCCACTTCCAAATACCTCACACTGGGCATTAGGGCCTTACCATACGAACTGTGAGGGAACAGAAAGATTCAGTCCCTAACAAGTCCCATCTGGGGATCAAAAGGAAAAAGGGATCCCAATGTTGGCCCAGACTGGGGAGGTGATTCATAGACTGTGGGGCAGGAGGTTCAGAGCTGAAGTTGGGAACTATGAATAAAGAAGTTGGCTTTTGCTTACTGATTACCTTTATCCAGACTATCCTTCAATTTCTTAAATGCAACAGATTGTGTCTTGCCTCCTAATTGTGCTACTTGGAACATTCTGCCTTCCCTTCCTTCTCAAGTATACTTTCATCCCAGCCTTCTGGTCTCAAATTGGACATCAACTTTTCTGGGAATTTCTCCATGGATTCCCCAGTCTAAAGACTGAGCTTATTTAACTGTCTTATCACCCTATTAGATCATAACCTCCATGAGGCGAGAAACATGAATTGTCCTCAGCTGTATCCCATGATTTAGCATAATCCTGGCAAATAGAAGGTGCTTGCCGACTATTTACTGATTTGACTTGCAGATGGAAACCAGAATACAAACACGGTGGGATTTAATCTGAGCAATGACTCAAGGTCAGGGTCAGAGTTCAAAACTGAGGCTGTGAACTCACAGGTTCACAGGGTGAACTCACAGGGTTGGGAATCCTATGTATTCGGTGCCAAATGGATGCTGCGGGGGCTGGCATGGGTAGGCAGAGCTCAGGGCTACACCAGGGGCACACGGGTGGCTCAGTCAGTTAAAGTATCCAACTCTTGATTTCGGCTCAGGTCAGGATCTCAAGGTGGTGAGATGAAGCCTCTCCATGGGCTCATCATGGGCATGGAAGCTGCTTCTGCTTGAGATTCTCTCTCTCCCTCTGCCCCTCCCCCTGACTCTTAAAAAAAAAAAAAGTTCAGGGCTACACCAGCAAAATGAAACAAGTATGCAGATCTGAGAGAATTTTCCTCCCCTAGGGGACAGAGGAGTTCTGGAAAGCTATGTGGTTCAAGTGATATTTCAACACGGCCTTGACTGACGGCCTTGACATGACCTTGACTACTGCATGACTGTGTTCTCTCTGTCTTGGTGTATGTTGATCTGCCAAATTCTTCACACACAGTCTCTGTCAGACCACAGGTGCGGCTCACTGTGCCGAGTGTCACCTGGGTTACATCCCACAAAGGACACCTATTACATGCTGCTCCAAGATGGGGTTTCCAGGCACATGCATTCAAAGCACAAAACACCAACAGCGTATTCAATACAGCATACATTATGCATTAATGATCATGAAGAGCGTATGTGTGTGTAGATCCATAAAAAACTTGTGTTTTGTTCAGAGGCTTAAGTTTTCAAAGAATTTCTGCAACTAGAACATCATCTCTTCTGCACAGCAATAATATGAGGTCGGCAAAGACATTGTAATACTTTATAGAGGAGGAAGCAGGAGCCCAAAGAGGTTTAACGTTGTGCTCAAGGCCACATAGCTCTTGTGATACCGCCCAGGATGGAACCCAAGCCTCTTAGCTGCCAATAAATTAGATCCATCCAACCCACTATAGGTGAACTCTCTGGACTGTGAGGAAATATTTTCAAATGTGTTCCAGAGAACAACTGTTTGTCATTGGCTTGACCTACTGTGGAATGTTTAGTGGAGTCTTAACATATGATCATTTGCCATGCGAACTATCTTTAATTAAACAGTTGTACCTTCCTGATTGACCCAGAAAATTAATTTCTTTAATTATAAAATTTGTATTCTCATGTTTTAGTAATATGTGTCACAGTGAATTTTAGAAACAAACGAATAATTGGTAATAACATGAACTTAAATTCATTGGAAGTTAAGAGCATTTGGTTACACACCCAGCCTGTATTGAAAGAAGCTGAGGTTAATCAGTAAGGATCCAAATCCTTCAGGGACACTGTTTCTTTCCTGAATTTGAACATTAGGCCAAATAACCAGAAGATTATTGTTGAGATGATCCGGCTAAAGGCAAAGCATATATACTTATCCAATACAACTAGTTGTACCAATGCATAAAGTTCTCATCAACCCTTTCAACTCAAAGCAAATGCCTTCTCTTTGTTCCCTTCCCCATACTCCTCCCATCTATCTCCCCCCCCTTTTTCTTCTTTTCGCCCACCCGTTTCTAAGACTGTTTCCACCCCATGAAGGTTTACATAATAAAGTCAACGATGACCCAGACTCACTAATTCTGAAGGAGAGAGAAGTAGAGCTGTGTTGAATTAGGCACAAATACATTCCTGGGATCCGAAGTCTTTCAACACCGTGTGTTTTCAAGCATTCGTATAAAGAAGTGTCTTTTTATGGCATTCGCATTGCCTTTATCTTTTACTCTCGCTGCTTTCTACACGCACTCACATACACACACGCTTGCAGAAACAGAGGCTGTTCCTACGCAAACTTTGTCGAAACAGTGTTCTCCCACAGATAAATCACTTCCTTCCCAAGGAAGCAAATACCTTTTCCACATGGCTGGAGTGGGCGGGAGGACTCTTCATCCTGAAATACTCACGCTGCTTGTCAATCATTTAGCATGGCAGCTAGGAGAACCTCTCTGAATGCTGAGTAGTCAGGAGTTGCCCACACTGGACATGGCACCAAGGCCCTCGAGGAGACTCCAGTGAACAGCTCTGGATGGTCTGAAGGACCCTGTGTCAGGAGACAGATCGGATTAGTAGTAGGAAGTCCAGGATGATGTCTGTGATCCGCCGGAAGATCACATGCCTGAAGAAGCATGCACAAGCCTCCCGGAACTAATGGAAAGCCTGGGACAGATGACTTATGGCTGGGCGACCCCATGGAGGACATCTCACTCTTCCCACATTACTCAAGGGGGAGAAAATCATACACAACATACTGATGGGTTGCAAATATGTGAATGCTGATAATGTGCTTCCCCTATTGCACAAAGGAAGAAAACACATAAATGGGTTAATTAGCTCCTATGCAGAATTTAATTAGAGCATCTTTGTTCACTCTGCTTCTGCTAGAATCTCAATTATCAATCCCTATTTCCATGATTTTTGAGCATGGACATACATTTTCACTTTGGGTTTCCCATGAGAAACTCAGGGTCTCAGCTAACTTCCCCATGGCAGTGGTAGCCAATTACAGCATGGAATTCTGATTACTTTGAATTCATCCCATTATCACAGGGAACAATGACTNCCCTGAGATCATGACCTGAGCCGAAAGCAGAGGCTTTAACCCACTGAGCCACCCAGGTGCCCTGGACATACATTTTCACTTTGGGTTTCCCATGAGAAACTCAGGGTCTCAGCTAACTTCCCCATGGCAGTGGTAGCCAATTACAGCATGGAATTCTGATTACTTTGAATTCATCCCATTATCACAGGGAACAATGACTCCTATCTGCACTCAAAGGCATTTTCCCCTTGTATGTGCATAATGATAAGGAGGTTCTTGAAAAGTCCAGATTGGAGCCAGGGTTGGGAACTAGGTAACATTTCCCCCCCCATAAGATGAAGCAATGATAAATGATATGGATCATGTAATAACTCATTTAATCCTTACAACAATTCTCTAAGGCAGGTATTATTATCATTGTCAGCATTTGTTAGATAAAGAAACTGAGTCGCAGAGAGGTTAAGAGGTTTGTCCAGATACTTGAACCCAGGTGGTCTGGATCCTGGGTCCACACTCTAGATCATCATGTTCTGATGTCTTAAGTTAATACCATAGTCTTCCATGGCAAGAATGCCTGTGTCAATCCTACTGGGGAGTCATACGTTGAAAAAAATCACTCATTTTATAGGAATGATATTACTAAGAGCTATTTTGATTCTGAATGACAGAAATCAGACCCTTACTTCACTTATGCAAAAGGGAAAACATACTATTGGCGGGGCGGGGGGTGTGTGCAGGGGAAGGGATGACTCTTGAGCAAGCCACAGGCAGGAATGCAGCTGGACATGAGAAATGAGTGGAACCAGGAATTAGAAAATCATCAGGACTTTCTTGTTGTGTCCTTATTTCTTTCTTGTATCTTGTATGGCACTTGCTTTCTTCACTCTGTCTGTCTACAGAGTTACATCCTGCAAGTAAATGTTCCACAGAAGAGGGCGCCTGGGTGGCTCAGTGGGTTAAAGCCTCTGCCTTCGGCTCAGGTCATGATCCCAGGGTCCTGGGATCGAGGCCCGCATCGGGCTCTCTGCTCAGCAGGGAGCCTGCTTCCTCCTCTCTCTCTGCCTGCCTCTCTGCCTACTTGTAATCTCTCTCTGTGTGTCACATAAATAAATAAAATCTTTAAAAAAAAAAAAAAATGTTCCACAGAAGAGAAGCTCATACTCACAGATTCTGAGCTTCATTCCTCCCACACTTGGATTCAAAGAGAGACTTACCCAATATTTGCTCCTAATATGTCCATAAAGCCCAAAATGAAAGTGAATATTATTTTTGTTATCACTGAGGACCTTGTTGTACATAACTGTATTGATTTCTGTGCCTGATGCTTCGAACGGCTCCTTTGACCTACACTACTCTCATGTCTGGAGGAGAAAAGCTGCATTTTAAGGTAAAAATCTTACAAGGGTCGCCAATCCTTACTGGGTCAGGAATGGGCTCCCTTGAACTTTTTCAAATCTATACGTGCTGTCCAGCTTTTGATACTTGAAACAGCATCAGGAATTAAGCAAGGTGGTTTCTCTTCTTCTTCTTCTTAACAGATGAAAAAAGAGTTTCCGAGAGATAACAATTTTTTAATCTTGCACTGCTATCAAGTGGCAAAGGTCTTTGTCAATGACTCCATACAAGTAATCAAAATTCGAAATTCAGCTTTTGGTCTTGATCTACCCTACATAGGAGAATCAATCCAAAGGCAGTGCACTTGATTTGAGGATTAGGCACCAGATCTCCAGCCTTCTGGTCTGGCCACAAAATACTTCTCTGCACTTACAGGAGGTTTCAAGCACACATTATTTTGTCAGCCCAGGCTTCAGAATTTAACCTTTTTTCCTAGAATCATTCCTCCTTGGCAATGAGCACATACAATTCACTTTTATTATTTTCTACTTAGCTCCTCGTTTCCTCTGCCAATTCTGGGTTCTGAAAAAGTGGCTAACGTTGTAGATATCAAAGCAATTGAATGTTCACATTTCCTACATGGAAGCTATGAGTTTCTTTCCTTCTACCCTACTGTCTTTTAAGAGGATTTCCTCCACAACAACCCATCAACACATTACCATCATGGAATACTTATGGGGACCCTCTCCTCGCTTCACACTGAGCTAGACTCTCTGCAGGGACTTGTGCAACACATTTCCAGGGAAATGAGAACAGATCTCTTGGGTGGATGATGTCCTACAAATCATGACTCTGTAGTTAACCAGCTGTACTGCATCTCTCATGCTAAGGCACCAAAGTTGGTTTTAATTTTGAATTTAAAACAGGAGAGATTGAGGTTGCATCTAAAAAAGAGCTTCTTTTTTTTTTTTTTAAAGATTTTATTTATTTATTTGTCAGAGAGAGAGAGAGACAGAGGCAGACAGAGGGAGAAACAGGCTCCCAGCCGAGCAAGGAGGCCAATGTAGGGCTTGATCCCAGGACCCTGGGATCATGACCTGAGTTGAAGGCAGCTGCTTAACTGACTGAGCCACCCAGGCGTCCCTAAAAAACAGCTTCTTGATCAGCCAGGGGAAAAACACTGGCATGAGCCACTCAAGGACAATGTTGCATCTTTGTCCCTAGAAAGATTTGCCAGTACCGGCTCTTGTAGCAGCCAGCCTTCAAGGTGGCCCCCAGTGATTCTCACCAGCTGCTACACCTACCATTGCATAGTTCCCTCCCAACAAAGCTGGGACTGAGCTTGTAGCCAGTAGGAGATTATAGAAATGACAGTATGTAACTTCTGAGGCTAAGCCACAAAAAATATGACTTATAATTCATCTCTCTTGGACTGCTTACTCTGGGGAAACCAATGGCCATGTCATGATAACTCAGGAAGCCCATGGAGATGCTTGTATGGGAAGGAACTGAGGCCTCCTGGAAAAAGCAAGCATCAACTTTCAGGCAAGTGAACTGGATGTGGGTCCTCCAGCCTCAGTCAAGCCTTCAGATGACTGTAGCCCCCAGCTGACACTGGACAGCACCCCTGTGAGAGATTATGAGCTAGAACCACTTAGCTAGACTGCTACCAAGTTCCTGACCCACATAAACTGGGAGATAATACATGCTTACAATCATTTTAAGTTCCAAGGCGATTTATTATGTAGCAATAGATGACTAATACAGCTTTAAAATCCTGCTCTGTCCATATCCCATCTAAGGAGAAGCTACCTTAATATAACCCTTAATGAATGAGCACAGCTGTGCTATGTGCTCAGTGACCTCCTTAGCCTGACCGTAGCACACTGGAATGGACAGCCAGGCACAGACACGGCTGGATTCCTCATTCAGGAGTTTGAGTTTGGGTAACTGACAGACTGAGTCTGTACCTGGTGGGCCCTGCTTCTGGGGGAAAAAAAAAAAAGGAATAGAGTTGGGGTTGTGTCAGCCACCATAAGCCACGCAGAAGGCAGAAGACAGAAGATACTTATGACCTACATGCAGAAGGACAGGAGACAAGAAAGAAGTCGAGAAACAAAACAAAACACAAATGAGAAAGTAGTTTTAGCTCATGGTGGCTCCTCAGTACCTCTTCTTGGGGGATTTGAAGCCAAATCTGAACTGCCAGGTCTCTGTGAAGTTTCAGACTCCTTGATTTAAACCAATCTAAAAAGTACCCCAAATGGTCCTGACACAAAAGATTATATGATCACCTTTCCAGATGTAAGGCTATTTCCCTAGTAGGAAGTGTTCTGGACTCAAAGTCTTAAGAAGCAGTGTTCTGTGGGGGTAATAACGTATTTTCCTTCCCATCTCTTCCTTTTAAAGGCAGAGAAATGACTGAGAGAAATTGGTTTGCACACAGTCTTATTATGCTTTAAAGGAATAATGCTTTCTCTCTCTCTCTCCCTCACATCACATAAGGACAGAACTAAGAAAACTATGTCTAGTGTAGATGCCTATTCACTCCAGTTCAAGAACAAAAGAAATTCACAGAGCTTTAGAAATGATCTTGCCCCTCTGAATCCCATGATTTCCCAGGTGGATAGCCGAAGAGGTATCATATCCCTACATTGCTTACTGATGTGAATCCTGTCTCAAGGAGAGGACACTTCCTCGAGGGGCCCGGAACTCTCTTGCACATTTACGTGGCATTGAGGCTGAGCCTTCTGTGTGCACAGGAGCTCAGTTAGATAGTGCTAAATACCCAGATTATGGCCCAGCTTCCTCCTCTGGAGAGGTCTTACAGAAAGGAAACTTGACATGTGAAAAGTGTTGAGAGAGCTGCCCTTGCTTTTCGTCGCAAGAGTATGTAATAATAGGCAGTATTTTGCACCTGAGAACATGAGGTGCGTGAGGTCCTCAAGACCAGAGGAAGTCAGGTTAGGAAGGCCTGGCTGGGGATAGTGCACAGATGAGGGCGTCTGTATGCAGGAGGTGGGATTACAGCTAGAGGTGTGAGGGGAGCCCTGCAGACTTAGAGAGGCAGAGCAATGCAGTTCTTGTGCTAATTTCCAAAGAGAGTCTGATGAGGTTTCCATCATGAATACCAAATGACGTCTTCCGCAAGGAATGTTTCATGCTTCCATAAACAGCCCACGCCTGTGTGATTTTATGGGAGAAATTCTCCATAATGGTGAGGGATTTCTACTTACAGAGAGTTTTAAAGTGAGCTGCAATGATGTGTCTTCGATAAAAGAAGAAATGAAACATCAGAGACACTTACAGGGACGGTCTTGGAATGTGTAACCATCTCTTTTTTTTCTTTCTTTGTCTCTCTGGAGAACATTGGCTGTCTAGTTTGTGCTTTTGCTTTTCAGCGGTGGGGATGTAAGGTTTCAGGGTCTTGGCTCTACTCACCTCTCCAGCCTCAACTTTGATCATCCCCCTTCCAAATCTATTCCAGCGACATTGAACTGTTGCCATTCCCATCTGCAAGCTTATGCACCTGCTCTTCTGTCTGCCTTGAACACTCCCTGGGACCTGTCTTTACCTGGCTGCTTTTTTCCATGTTATCTCCATGCTCAGCGGAGATATCAATGCCTCTGAGGAGCTTGTTGTGCTCCTTTCAACTTTCAAGCACCCCCCCAGCCCTCCCTCCACCCCCCTCCCCACCTCCTCCGCCAAATCCTCTAGTGGAGATCGGTAATGAGCACTCATCTTGCTTTTTTGGCTACTCAGCAGCTTTCGAACATACACACATTCTCCCTCTCGGGTTAGCAATGTCCTGCCTTATTCCAATTTGATTGGTTACAATCCTAAACTGACCAATCATGAGCACCCAAGTTAGACCTTGAGTTGAAAGGCAGGTATGTGAGGAAGGACACGTGCCCCAAATCTCTTTGCTGGTGAAGTGGATAGGAGAAGCATCTGGTGTTCAGGCCACAGGAGGTGCAAGTTCTGGAGTCCAGCACCCAGGCCCAGTGGCATGTTCTGCCATCCTCGGGCAGGGGGCAGCAGAGTGGGGTTTGCTGCCACATTCCCATGCCACGGTTTGGACGTTATGTGGTATGTGACCTGGCTGTCTGTGAGCTGTTCTAATCTAGTCCTTTCATCAATTCCTTTTCTGCCTAGGTTACTTAGAAGAGTTGTCTTCAGCTAAGAACGCTGACTGAGGTGGTACCCCCTCCTTGGTGCCCCAACAGACACCTGAACCTCCTCTTAACTCCACCTTGTAAGCTCTCCTAGCGAGCCACCCATCCTCCTCTGTAGCCCATCACTTTCCTGAGGGCGGGGCCAGGTGTGCCTTCTTCATAACGATAGCCTAGTTCTTATGGTGACACTGGTGAAATGAATCTTTGCTGATTAAATAAATACACACATGAAGATTCTTTCCGAGTACCTTTTACCATTCTCCAATTCCGGAGTCCTCTTGTCAACTGTGCTTTCACCCAGACTGTGTAAGCTCCCGAGAACATGTCTGTATGCAGCAGGTATCCTGGAAGTGCTGTTTAGGTTCCGAGTAGGGGTGGAGAGCCACCCGGAAGAGCCAGGAAAAAAACACAGACACTTTGATCTAAGGAAATAGAGAAGCTCATCACCAGGTGAGCTCAATATCAAGGACTTCCCTTGGATTCAAGAGGTGGGTCCAAGTCCATGGACAGAGAGTAGGGAAACCAGGGACAGGAGTGGAGGACAGAAACAGGCCTCAGGAGTGCAGTGTCCAGTGAGAGGGAGAATGAGCAGGGCTTACCTGGTGGTGAGTGGGGGCAGGGCAGAGGGAAAGCAGCTACACAGTGACCTTGAGATGGAAGTTTCAGGCACGTGCCAGGAATGGAAAGAAACCTAGTTGGACTGGGGGTGGTGATAAGTCCAAAGCTACAGAAAGTAAGACCCAGAGGGGTAAAGTGAGCAGCCTAAGTCTGCACGGCCAGTAAACAGCAAAGAGGAGATAGCAACTCAAGTTCAGAGACTCTGTCCTTAAATTCTAGCTTATGGTGACTTCAGGCAACACTCAGCTGAGTAAACAGGTGCTGCTTTTCTCATCCCCCTTTGAACTTCAAGAAGCCAAGTGAGGATCTAAGAGTGAGGAAAGAAAAGGAACTTGTCTGGCTGGCAGAGACCGTGCATGACAGAGCTGGAACCCAGCTCTCTGTGCATCCCAGATGATCACCTCCCTTTGGGAGAACAATCTAGGAAGTTATGGCTGGCCCAAGTAGACTGGGGATAGATGTGGGGGGAAGAAGGAGATATGAGCACCTGGCTCTCTAGGCGGGCCAGATAACCATGCTTGGAGAAGATGACTTCTGCACAGAGTTTGCAAGGCTAGTAACTGATGTCTTGTCAGTCTGGACAAGCTGCTGCCTTCCCAAGAAGGCAAAACCTGTGCAGACTTGCTGCTCACTTACTTGATGTACCCAGACGTTAGATGCTCTGAGGGGAAATGCTTCTGATCTGCATTGGCTCGAGTCCCGAAAAGCTGAGATTTATGGCCAGGCCCATGGGCGGAGAGTCGAGACTGGCTCCAGGCCCTGTTTCAGCTGTCTCCACACGGGGCCAATCCCCCCTTTCCTTCCCTCCCAGTTGACAGGTTAAGGGACACTTGAAATACAAAATCTTAAGCCTGGTCGTGTCTTCTGGGATCCCCTGAAATGAGGGCCTAGCTGCTCCTCCTAATTAGGTGGGGGCCTTGTCAAAAACACACATTGTGAGTCTCATTTAAGCCCCCAGAGGTCTGAGTATTAGCAGTTTTCAGTAGTTCCTTAAAGGATGCTAACAACCAGCCAGGTGGAAGAGTCTGATCTCATCTAACAGAATGATAGTCACATTTTACAGGTGGGCAGTCAGAAGCACAGGTAAGAAAATGGTTTGAGCCTCAGCTCTGCCATGGGCTTGCTTGGTATTAAGGCAAGGCACTGACGTAACAGGGCTTTGTTATAGCACTCTTGTAAAGTAGAAAAGTTCTTAACTCAGTGACTGACCAAGCAAATGGGCTTGTGAACTAGGAGTGGGGGAGCAGAAAATGAAATAGATCATTGGATCTAGTAGAATAAGTTATTTTAATCATTGTTGAAATTGTTTCCATCCTTGTAGCTTGCTGTTTCTTTTCTTCACAATTTTTTAATATGAGATTCAACACTGTTACCTTTCTTTACTTTGTACCCTGCTAGAGGAAATCAGGCCCAAAAAACAAGCTGATCCCTGCCCCCCATATGTGTCTATGCAGATGAACTCCCTTGCTGTGACATGGATCTCCTTTGTCCTCCAAACTTTTCCTCTCTCAGCAGGTCAGCCTGCAAAGACCTAAACAGACCCCACGGCCTGACCTGCCATCAGAGTCCCTCTGGAGTAGAGGATCAGAGAGAATAGGCTGGTCCCATGGTCCAGGGACACAGCAGCGAGGATGTTAATAATTCCCGGGACACTGACCCAAGGCCTGGCCCCACAGCATCTCTTGGTCAAACTCTCTGGGCCTCTCTCTGGAACACCAAATGCAGAGGGTTGGCCAGTGTGCGTGTGGGGCCCCGGCTGTATTTGCATGTCTGTGCATGAGTGCAGGGGCTTTCTGTTTCTCTGTGTATGCATGTGTGCACACATATTTGCAGGCATGGAACAGACAAATCTACCACACTGAGATTAGGTGAAGAGAAAAGGCACTGAGGTTCACACATCTTCCACGGCTATAGGTATGTGCCGCGTATTTATTAAACAGATGAAAGAGGAGAAAAGGAATGAATAAATGACTGGACAGATGCACGAAAAAGAGAGGGTCTCAAATGGAAGCAAGGGGAATGTCTGTTAATCCAAAATCTAAAGCCAGGAGCTGTTAATCTGTGTCCTTGGAAAGATCTGAACCTTCATTTGAGGTGGTGTAATTACGAGAGTCCTACAGATTTTATAGTTAGACAAACTCGGATGAGAATCCTAGCACAAGCAGCTTTGTCTCTCTAGGCAACAATTTCTTTGTCTGTAAATCAGGGATGTCAATTTCTAGTTAATAAGATTGTGCGGAAGATTAAATAAAATGCCATATGGGTGTTAAGTGCCAAGCACAGTACCTGTTATAGGGAAATTTAATAAGTCCTCCCTCCTTTCCTTTCTCCCTCCCTTTTTTCCTTCCTTCTTTCATCCTGGTTTCCCTCCCTCCCTCCCTTCGTTTTTTTCTCTTTCCCCCTCCCTCTCTCTCCTTTCCTTCCTTTTTACCTTCCTTCCCTCTTTGTATTCCTTCCTTCAGGAATGCAGTAATGGATCACCTTTCAAAGCACCTTACTAGCCATGTTGGCCAAATTGCCTCTGACTGGGATAGTGCCTAGGAAGACCAACTTGAAGACAGGAGGATTCTAGTTGGGTTCTAACAGCATTTGCAAACTTCAAGCCCTCTTAGGAATTCACTTATGCCATTCACTGCCTTGTATGAGATAATGCAGTTATTTGGAAAGAAGAAATTACCAAAATAGGCTGATTTGGCATTTTGCTTTTTATGATAGTCTATGACCACAGATGAGTCCCTTCCCGGTCCTCACTTGTCCTGTCAGATGGGGGCACTGAATTACATCAGGACTCTTACAACTCTGTAACGCTAGATGAGAATATAAAAATTTGGGTGCTGGAGAGGAGGGGCTCAGGGTCCAGCGTGCAAGTCCCAGGATGCCATATGGGACAGAATTTATACAAGGCTCCTCCTCAAACACACCAGGCCATAAAAGATGGTGACACTGAGCTTCAGTCCTAAGGCAATTTAGGAAAAGGAGGGACCTTTGGGAGTCACAGTCATCGGGAGAGGCTTTCCAGATGTAAGGCATTAGAACACCCCTCAGGAATGCTGCCTATTACTAGAAAGAAACAATAATTGTAACGGTGATAACTATGATTTATTAAGCATTCACTCAATTCCAGGACCTGCACTAAGTGCTTTACATGAACCATCTGGCACGATTCTTACACAACGTGGGGTCAATGCTGCTACTATTATTCCCATTTTGTAGACTGTACGTGACTTGCAAGAGGAATGGCAAGGTCGGACGTCAACTGAGACCACGGGGCTGCCCAGCTGATACTCCCAACAGCAACCCTGTCCAGCCCCTCCATGCCCTGTTCCAACCCGGCAAACGTGACCAGCGCCGCTGCTGCCACCACCGGAATGTCTGCCAGGACCACAGGTGCTGATGATGGGCCACCCTTGATCCAGACATGACCTTTAACCAAATGCCTTTTCATGCATCCTCCCCATCACCTCTCAACAACACCCCCAAAGGAAGTTGTGATGGGATTAATCCCATTTTGCAGACTAAGGCAACAAGACTCTAGGAATTTGTTCCTTGCGAAGACACACGTAGTAAGCGATAGAGATCATACCACGACACTGGTCTCCAAACGGAGCCGTTCCCTTCATTGTGACATTCAAGTGCCCTGGAGCAGAGTGCACTTGTACCTCTAGCCAAAAGTCTAACCCGAGGCCCAGAGCTGTCCAGCCGTTTGTCATCTTCCTTATAGTGAGTTGTGACTGTGCCGTACTCACAGGGTAGAGACTGGACTCCCTGCTCACGGTCCTGTCTGCACTGGCTGCCCCACTCGGTATGCCTGTTAGAAGGTTCCCTGGTGTCACTGAAACCTGAGAACAGCCCTTGGGTAGATTGGGATTTCTAGGGGCGCCTGGGTGGCTCAGTGGGTTGAAGCCTCTGCCTTTGGCTCAGGTCATGATCTCAGGGTCCTGGGATCGAGTCCTGCATCAGGTTCCCTGCTTGGCAGGGAGCCTGCTTCCTCCTCTCTCTCTGCCTGCCTCTCAGCCTACTTGTGATCTCTCTCTCTGTGTGTCAAATAAATAAATAAAATCTTAAAAAAAAAAAAAAAAGATTGGGATTTCTAACCCACATGCCTCAGTTCAGCTCTCGGCAGAGAGAGCTCAGATGTCATTAATCACTGTTCTGTTTCCATAAATGCTGTCATCTCCCGTCCCAGGCAAAGGCAGACCCCCCTGGGGAGAAACCCTAGAAACAGAAGCTAGAGCATGCACCCCGGCGCCAGACGGGAAGGAAGAGGCTAAGGGTAAGGCCCTGTCAGGAGAGTGAAATCTTCAGCACGCCTGTGGGGAAAGAACTTCGCTTAGAGACTTGTCAGACTACCAGAACCTCAGCCTCTGGGATCAGCTCAACCAGAATTAAATCCTGATGCCCTCTGTTGGTGTTTTCCAGTAATGGTAAAATGTTGGAGATCTAGAAAGGAAGCAACAATCCGGGGGACACAGATGTAAACCCCATACTCACACACCAAGACGCAGAGGCTGTCAGAGGCACGGTCATTTTCCTGACAGACGATGGTAGCCATTCTAATGGTGCGGGGCGAGCGGAGGTGCGCCCAGTCCTTTCTGCTTACAGTCCCGGCGAATCCCTCCTGCAGCCTCTGTGGGATGCATTATCCTCTCCCCTTCATGGAGGAGGAGAAGGAGGTGTGGGACATTATGGAACGAGCCCAGAGTTAGTAAAGCTACTACTTGGCAGGTCTAGGCTGCTATTCCAGGCGGGTTTGGCCCGAGAACCCATGGGGCCTCCCCTCTTAGTGAAAGCTTCAACTCGCAGTTGGATCTCCTAACCCTCAGTCTTGCAACCTTTACATGAATGTGTACAAAACACACACATTTAGTTTTTCCCAGACCCCACGGAGACACCATGAACGGATTCTAGGCTCATGCCCCAGACACCACTGTGGAACATATGCTTGTTCCAATGAAGACCCACCTTATTTTCCCACCTGGGTTTAGAACCATTTGAAAGACCCAGGAGCCAAAAGAGAAAATCAAGCTATCACTACTGTTACTGTTTAAACTCTTGGGTTATGTGGCTTTGGTTCTGTTGCCCCAGCGGGTTCACCAGAACTTCAGCCCTGAATCGGGTCAGCGCACCCCTCGCTGCTGCTAGAGAGGCTTCCACTGTAGACAGAGAACCTGTCCAACTAAGCTTAGCACATGGCACAGAGCAGCTGAGAACGTGCTTTCGTGCCTTCGTAGGGAGGGGCAGACCTGAGAAAAACCAACCGAACAACAAATAGGCGTGTTAAGCTTCGCATGCTGCTGTCTTTCCGCAGAACCCATGAATCAGATGTCTCTTACCCTCCCCTGCGGGCCATCAGGAGGCCAGGAACGTGGTGCTAATGGAAGTTCCTCTACATGGAAATGGGAGAAGCTGAGCCTGAGGGATAGCACTGCACTGTTATTTCGGGCGTCCCCGAACTCAGAGCATGTAAAGTTCTGTGTATCACCTGCAAAGTTGGCCAAGTAAGTGAACACTGTAATCCAGCGTCCACAGGATGGTTAGACACTGTTAGAGAGCAATTTTCAAGCACTGTGTTATAACTAGCATGTCACATCCTAGCTTCCAAGGAGTATTTTTCTATTCCCATCAGCGTATCCCCATAGGGACTTGAATTGAATTCCAAAGCATGCACTTTTGGAGTTTAGACTGGCCTTCCCTTAATTAGTACAAATGACAGGTCTGGCTCTATGTAGATGAGTTATAGAGTCGACTCTTGTGAGCTACATCACAGCACGAAGGACAGTTTTCGCTGTGAGTCCAAATTTCACCTGCTTGAAATTCTCTGAAAAGCCTCCGTTTGGGTGGTAACTTGTCAGACCCATTTCTTGTCATAAGTCGCAGGAAAATCAATCCCGCTATTTGGGACTTGGACTCAATCTGAAAGCAATAGGCTTGTCACGTTTAATTATTTCACACTCCACTCACCAAGCCTTGAAAGTGTCAATTTCACCGGAGGGGTAATGGGACCAGGGAAGAAAAATCTGCCCACGTGTGGGAAAACAATAAGTTATGGTTAACAACAGCAACCTTTGGAAGTTAAGAAAAAAAACAAAAAAGTTTCCCTGGTGAGGAACTAAAGAGGTGGGGGGAGACACAGATTTGCAGATTGATTTTCTCCTAATTTTCCTCCTAAAAAAGTTAGAATTCCAGAAAACATGTGCAGGAAAAGAACCCTGGAAGTTCACATCAAACTCTTTTAGTTTATTGATACAGCGACTGAGGCATCTCTGACATTAAGTAACAATATGAATGGCTACCACCACCTTTGGCAGCTGCAACAGTAACCAGTGTTGATTCCTCACTGATTATGTGCCAGTCACTTTCCCAAGGTCTCCTCACCAGTCAGTGGGAGAACAGAAGCCAGAAACCAGGTTTTCCAACTGCTACTATTTTTCTACTTTAAATCTGAAAGGAACCGAGGATCATATAGAAAAGCCTGACAATTTTCTATTTTATCCTCCTTACATACGCATACAAAGAATACATTCAACTGGTGTTATTGGTTTAACTCTGGCATTGGCCATGGCATTGAAACCTCCTCTCACAGAATCAGGACTAATAGACCCCCGCCTCCCCCTACTTTTAAAGAAATAAACGTTGAAAATAAAAAGTTTGTGACGTAGTACAATGTCTTCCCCCACCTCAAGGTTTTGATATGAATAAAAATATATTCAGACCTTGTTATTTTTAACAGCTGGGGAGGGGGTGGGAGGTGGGGGAGGGTTAAGATTCTTAAACCATAAGATCCAAGATTGTAGAAGATGATTTGTTCCAAGTTGCTGGGGGCAGCAGACAGGAAAGCAAGAGTTAGAGTAAAGAGATCTTTTTTCTACACAAAACAAAGGAATTAATGTAAGTGTGTGTCTCCATTGCAATCTGCAATTTCCCCCAACTCAGGAGTCTAGACAGGTAGAACAATCTGGTTTGTAAGGGAGATGATTTAGACAGATAGGGGTTTGCCTCTCCCCTCTGGGTACTTATTCCCTGTGTGATTTTGTCAAGAATTCGACCTCTTTTTAAAAAAAATTTTAAGTGTAAAATTCATTGGTATTAATTGCATTCACAGTATTGTGCAATCATCACTAATATTTATTTCCAATAAATTTTATCACCCCAAACAGAAACTCTCTACCCATTAAACAACCCCTCATTAATCTTCTCTCCCAGTTCCTAGTAACCTCGATTTCCTTTTGATCTCTATGACTTTGCCTTTTTCCATAGAAGTGAAATCATACAATATGTATCCTTTTGTGTTTGGCTTATGTCACTTAGTATTATGTATTGAAGGTTCATCCATGTTGTAGCAGGTGTTAGAATTTCATTCTTTTTTAAGACTTGATACTATTCCATTGCATGAATATACCACATTTTGTTTAGCCGTTCATCTGTTGATGGGCACTTGGGTTGTTTCTACCTTTTGGTGAATAATGTTTGTTGGTTTGAAACCTTGGGAACTTCCTGGGTCAAATCTGAGCTGGGGCTTCCATGTACAGAGAGCAAGGAGAGACTAAAAGAAGAAGCCAACCACTCCAGATTGGTAGGTGGCAGTTTTAGTTAGCAAGGGAACTCACCTACAAGGCTTGTCTTGGGTGGTCACAAGATAAACAGGTCTCTGCACCCACCCACCAGAGTCTTAAGTTCATATAGAGATCTTAACTGGATTCAGTCACACAAATACTGTCCAGTACTTAATAACACATTGCTCTCTCAAGGCTGTGTCCTTGAAAACAGCTCCCACTGTGGACCAGTGGGCAGAATGGACATTCTAAGGACAGGGGAGGGGCCAAGGAGCCTCTGACTGCCTAGGGCCAGCTTGAGGGTCAACAGGCAGTCATGTCCTCTTGATTACGTCCTCCAACAATTCTGTAATGAACACTGGTGTACCATATATGCTTGAGCCCCTGTTTTCAATTATTTGGAGTGCATACCTAGAAAACAGAATTGCTGGGTCATATGGTAATTCTGTTTAGCTCTTTGAGGAACCACCAAAATGTATTTCACAGCAGCTGAACCATTTTACATTACCATCGGCCATGAACAGGGAGTCCGATTTCTCTACATCCTTTGCCAATCCTTATGTTTTTTATTAAAAAAAATTTTTATAGCCCTTCTAGTAGATGTAAAGTGGTGTCTTGTAGTTTTGATTTGTGGTTCCTTCTCGAAGTTACTCAACCTCTTTGAAATTCAGGATTGCCATTTACAAAATGGTTAGAGTGCTGATTAATTTGTAGATGTTTTGTGTAAAGAAGATCGTATGGGGGGGGGAATCAGAGGGAGAGACAAAGCATGAGAGACTGTGGACTCTGAGAAACAAGCTGAGGGTTATGGGGGGGGAGGGAGGTGGGGGGATGGGTGAGCCCAGGGATGAGTATTAAGGAGAGCATGTATTTCATGGAGCACTGGGTGTAAACAATGAACCTTGGAACACTACATCAAAAACTAATGATGTACTATATGCTGACTAATATAACATAATAAAAATAATTTAAAAATTAAAAAAAATTAAGGCAATGGTTATAAATAAAGTTTGGTCTTAATTTTATGAATGAAAGAAAAAAGATCATATTGTCTGAAACATAGTAAAACTCAGCAAAGAATAGATGATCGCACTGATGCTGTTGGAGGTATTGATGCCTTGGTCCATCCAACTGTTCCCTCCTTTTGGAATATCCTCCCTTTTCACAATTCCAGGTTTTCAAATTATATCCATCGTCCTGCCTGTTCACACGGGAGTAAGGAAATACACACTTGTAGTTAGAGGAGTGATACTGGGGTCCATGCTTTGTTGTCAAGATCTAAGGGAACAGTAACCTCTGCTCATGTTTATTCTTCCTCTACTTTATTCACCAGAATTGGGAAGAACCTTTCCCAACATTCTAACACCTTTTATTTAAAATACTAATTAAACAATGGGACGCCTGTGTGGCTCAGTTGGTTAAGCATCTATCTTTGGCTCAGGTCAATATCTCAGGGTTCTGGGATTGAGCCCCACCCTCAGGCTTCCTGCTCAACAGGGAGTCTGCTTCTGCTCACCCCACCCCATCCTATGCAAGCACACTCTCTCCCAAATAAATAAATAAGATCTTTTAAAAAGTATTAGAAAACATACTGTTGAGAAGCCTCCCCCCTTTTTATCCTAGAATATTTTACTTTGTCTCCTAGATGATATGCAGGATTTAGGTATTTTTATTCCACTTCTAATCTACTGAGGCAAGATATGAGCAAGGACCAGATGGACACCCTTTTTCAGCAAGGTAATAGGAACTTCCCAGAACTTCTCCTGGGTTTTTTAAATTACAAGATGCCAAGAGTCACAAGGAGAAGAAAGCTTTTTGGATAAGACCTTTGAGTACAAACATCTGTGAACTAGAAGCTATAGTTCCTTATAGTCTTGCTTCTCTGCCTCTTCGGAACATTCTTTCACTGCTTAAATTCGTTAATGAGGAGATGAGTTGATGTATTTGAAACATTTAGATCAGCACCTACCCTTCCATTAGGAGGTGAGGGTGTTGATTTGATTATTATCATGGTTGTAGAGTTCATCTTGCTGTGTTATGGTATTGGAGCAAATGAAATGAGGGAGGTTTATAAATGATGCAATAGCAAAATTGCTCCTTAATAATCAATAGAGTGGGATAATGTTTTGAATTACTAACATGTTCTTACATTGCTTTACATAGTGTGGCTGTTCCTTGGAACCAGGAGCAGGGACATTCTCCCTTCATATTTTCTGGGAAGCACTGTTCTAGTAGAGTGTGGGCAACAAAAGAAATCGGGCCTCATCCTCTGAGGTTCAGAGTGGCAATTTGGAATTTAAAGTTTTAATAATGGTTAAAAAGAAAATGATTTTTGTTTCAGGATTCCAGACACTAAAAATAAAAGACCCAAGATTTGTTGCTGTCATGATGCCAGAGGCCACCTTGAGGTAAACACGATCACCTAGGGTTCTGGAAAGATGAGCTTTGGGCAAAGCTATGATGGAGAGTTGAATCTTTATCGTGTTCACACTCTCATAGGAAACTTGTATCATCTTTTGCTTGGAAAATTCACTGATCACTTTTGGCAGTAAGTGATCTATTCTACCCCAAATTTCCTAGTTAATGTGTTTGAATGCTCCTTAGGGTACTTAATCATTTCATACATTTTGTTATATTAATTTATATATGTGACTTATCTTTCTTCTTAATGTTTAGGACCCTGGAAAACAGGAATTGCAGCTTATAAGTGTTATAATACATCTAAAACTTCACGGAACAGAGGAATCACTTGGGGTACTAATACAGATCACTGATTTCTACTTAAAGAGATCCTGATTCAGGGGCGCCTGGGTGGCTCAGTGGGGTAAGCCTCTGCCTTCAGCTCAGGTCATGATCTCAGGGTCCTGGGATTGAGCCCCACATCGGGCTCTCTGCTCAGCAGAGAGCCTGCTTCCCCCTCTCTCTCTGCCTGCCTCTCTGTCTACTTGTGATCTCTGTCTGTCAAATAAATATATAAAATCTTTTAAAAAAAAAGAGAGAGATCCTGATTCAGTAGATCTCAGATGGCATCCAAAAAATCTATTTTATAAGCAATCATCTCAGGCAATCCTATTGTAAGTCTGAAGACCACATTTATAGAAACACTTCTTTGTGACACTGAAAATTATGTCTTGCACACACAAAATGTATGCAGTGAGTGAGTGCTGAATTAATGTAAGAGTAGACGAAGTCATTGGCAACTTCAAGAATTCCTCTTTTTGGCAAGTTTTATATCTGAAGAGAATCTTAGGAATGAATGGAGAGGAAATAAAATGTGATTGATTGTCTCCCACTCAGTCAAATTCCTTCAGTGCCAGGAACTTCTTTACCATAATCCTGCCAGGTCATTTATGCAAGAGGGAACTGAGTCTCAGAGAGTCAATCTCTTGCTCATAGTTAATGAGGTAGTAAGTGACTTCACACCCTGATTCATCCTATTTTAAAATCCATGCCCTTTTCCTTTCTCCAGGCTCCTCTGGGTACAAGGCTCAGATGCCACAGCCCAGAAAATGACCTCTCTCGGGGGTACAGAGAAAGGCATTTAACCTCTGTGAGCCTTAATTTACCATTTGCAAAATCAGGGCAAAGACACTTAATTAAATAGGGTGTATTATGAGAATTAATCGGTGGAGGTTTGAAATGGGAGGTGAAAATGTAAAGGCATCGAATCATACCATCATTATTATGAACAATAATAACATCATCAATGTTGGCTTCATAATTTAACCCATGGAACATTGAACTACCAGCTCTGATTATTATTATTGATAATTAATAAGGATTAGACACGAGGTTAATGAGGGTTTCTTGGGGCTTTAAATCTTTACAGGGTAGGAGGAGAAGAAAATTAATTCTTTTCTTTATACCAAAAGTAACTGGATTTGGATTTGTTGTCTATTTTTGTGTTTCTTCATCGCTCCCTTAAAATTCCCTGAGGCCCACTTGGAATAATGGAGTAAATGAGTCAGTCTGTGAAAACCTGCTTTAAAGCCCACAGTGGCGGCAGCTGCAGCACATGGTAGTTGAGACAGTGGCTCATCAGGGAAGTGTTGGTTCAATCCAAGACTTGGCTATTTTCTGAAATTCAGAGGCAAGTGCTTGAGGGGAAGATAACCTCCTATAAATGTGAGCCTAGGAGTTAGGAAACAGCAGAGAGATCCCTGGCTCCATGAATGACAAGTCTGTAAGTTTAGCTAAGTTGTAGCATGTCTGGGATCTGGACTGCAAAACAGGGATGATAGCCCTTGTTCAGCCTGCAAGGCTGTTCTGGGGATCAAAAGATAGGAGGCATAGGAAAGTCCTGTTGGTTATTTGCTCAATTTGCAAAGGTGGTCAGAAAGAGAAAGCAAGGAATTTGAATCCTAGATACACAGACCAATTGTGTGCTTTATTAATAGATTCACAGTGAGTTATAAAGGCAGAAGAATGACCTGGGTCTACTGTTGGAAATTGCTGCTCCAGAGAGATGTCTATAATGCTCAGAAATCAGGCCACCCAGCTGAGACACCATCACCCAGGGCTGAGGTTATCTCCCTAGGAATAGGATCCCCCTCCTTGGTGCAGCAGAGACTCTGGTAACTTGAGAATTTGTTTGCAGGAAGCTTTTTTAAAATTTAAATTAAATTTAATTGACATATAATGTATTATTGGTTTCTGAGGTAGAGTTCAGTGATTCATCAGTCTTCTCTAACACCCAGCGCTCATTACCTCAAGTGCCCTCCTTAATGTCCATCACCCAGTTACCCCTTCCCCCAACTTCCTTCCCCTCCAGCAACCCTCAGTTTGTTTTCTATGATTAAGAGTTTCTCACAGTTTGTAAGATTTCTCTCTCTTTGATTTCGTCTTGTTTTATCACACACACACACACACACACACACACACTGGAATTCCACTCAGCCATCAAAATGAAATCTTGCCATTTGCAACAATGTGGATGGAACTAGAGGGTATTATGCTAAGTGAAATAAGTCAATCAGAGAAAGACAACTATCAAATGATCTTACTTATATGTGGAATTTAAGAAACAAAACAAGATGACAGAGGAAGCGGGAAAAATAATACAGGAAGCTTGTTATTGAATACATTTCTTGAACATAATTTGATTAGAGAAGTGGCTCCGTTTTTCCTTTTCATCTATTCTAAACTCAGCACACATACAATATAATGCCAACTAGTATTTTGGACATTTAAGAAGCATAGTTCAAATGTTAGAAACTTGTAGAGTGAATGCAAGCATGGCTACAAATCTTCACCCTTCTCTGTATCCACAGCATTTGTAATACAACTTGGCTATCCCCTCTAACAAGAGGGTGTCTTGTCCCTTATCCCTTGAGTGTGGCCTTGCTACATAAATTGGCTAAGAGAAGATGAAGGGAGTGGCAGTGTAATGGTTCTAAGTCTTGGCTTCATGAGGTGCTTTTGCTCACTTTCTTTGGGAACCTAACCATTGGCCATATCAAAAGTCCCGACTAACCTTTTGGAGGATCAGACCCCTTATAGAGGAGAACCCAGCTGAAGCCACCCCAGAGCTATTCATAGTCTTCAGCAGGGACCGACACAGAGCTTACAGCAGATGTACAGGGAAGGCAAGTTAAGACACGAGGAATCACTCTGAGGGCGCCTGGGTGACTCAGTGTGTGAAGCATTTGCCTTCAGCTGAGGTCATGATCTTGGGGTCCTGGGATCGAGCCCCACAATGGGGTCCTGGGGAGTCTTCTTCTCCCTCTCCCTGGTATCCTGCCTCCCAGCCCCCCATTTATGCTCTCTCATGCACACTCTATCTCAAATAAATAAATAAAATCTTAAAAAAAAAAAGGAACCACTCTGCCACTCTGTTTATAGACAAACTCAAAAGCAATAATAATATTTGTAGTTTTAGGCCATTAAGTTTGAGGTGGTTTGTTAGGCAATGGTTGCTAACTCATACAAACACACAATGAAGATCTTCAAAAGTAACATGTTTGTGTGTGTGTGACTTTATAAAAGGAAAAAATAGTAAAGGGAAAAAATACTAACCTAGCTTGAGTTTACCAGCAACCAGATTTGTCTAATCTCTAGTTGAGGTTTTAAAATTTTTAAATTGTGATAGAATATCTAATTGCAATTTCATTGTTCATAGCAGAAAAGATCTCACCCACCTGTAGAGTTAAAAGTTAGAGGCCATGAAATGACCCATTTATCTCTGGATTCATTTAAAAGCCACACCAAAACATCTTACTGACTCCCTGCTCTGTGCCATAAGGGTTGGTAGGTAGGTGCTAGGATATAAAGTCAACTAACGCATGTTTGACATTTCATTTTTAGTGAATTATTCTTTGGAAATCTCCTTTGAAATATCCCTAGAAGTGAGGCCATGTTAAATTGACCTCAACGTCCAACACAGATGAAATGCTCTGTGTGTATTGACTTAACCCCCTTGCCCTCATTTAGGATCAGTTTTCTCATTTGAAAAAGCAAAATTGGGGCCCCAGTTCTCTTCCATCTCTCGATTACTTGATGTAAATAGGTTTCCTCACTTTTGTCCCCAGATCCTCTAGGACTCATACAATGATGATAGGGATACAAATGACTTGACTCAAAGCAACGACATTCTAATGCTGGCAATTTTGGACACTGGATTTCAGCTCCAACATGTATCGTTTCAGTCTGACAGAAAAAGACAGACAAACTGAAAATCAATTCCTTTTCTTGGGCTCGCTAGAGAACTGAGGCTGCGGGGCAAACTGCCGCTCTGAAATCTGGAGAAACACTTCCATCCAGAAAGACACAGCTAGACCTCCTGCAAAAGCTGTCAGAGCCACATACTGGGAGGAACTCTGTAACGATAATTTCGAAGAACTGCTGGTAGCTGAGTCTGGCCCAGCACGGGAGTGAAAAATGCCAGGGGACTTCAATCTTTGGGCACCCTTTGCACCTTTATGGGCTTTACTTCTTCCCCCCACTTCTGAGCCTCCCCCCTACCCCCCATTCTCATTTTGAAGACCTAGGAAGAACCCCTTGTGTCTCTAGCAGGGGGATGGTAAGTGATAAGTAATCATTACAAAATACTCCCAGAGCCCCTCCATAACAAAAGTCAGCACTTAAGGCAAGATGATTATCCTCATTGTGGGAAGGGGAAGGGGATTCTTATTACTCTAGCCCTTGGAGCACTCCTGATTCACCGAAGGGAAGAAGGAGAATGGCCTAGTCCAGAAGGATCTGGGATTCCAGGAAATTGAGAATGCTTCTGTCGGGAAAGGGAATAGCAGATAAGTGGAGGGGGGGAAAGTTATAGCACTTGGGAGGCACCTGGGAAGGTCATTGCCCTAAGACACAACCCTCAGTAAAACATTGAGNGCTGAGCGAAATAAGTCAATCAGAGAAAGACAATTATCATATGATCTCTCTGATATGAGGAACTTGAGGGGCAGGGTGGGGGGTTGTGGGGGGTAGGGAGGGAAAAATAATGAAACAAGATGGGATGGGGAAGGAGACAAACCATAAGAGACTTCTAATCTCATAAAACAAACTGAGGGTTACTGGGGGGTGGGAGGGTAGGGATAGGGTGGATGGGTTATGGACATTGGGGAGGGTTTGTGCTTTGGTGAATGCTGTGAAAGATGTAAGCCTGATGATTCACAGACCTGTACCCCTTGGGCAAATAATAAAAATAAAATTAAAACAACAAAAAAAAAACCAAAACAAACAAAAAAAAACCATTGAGATTTAACAAGAAGATTTTAGAATGTGCCTGTGGTATGTGAGCAGTGGAATACCACCGCTAAAATATCCACATCTTAATCCCCAGAGCCTGTGGGTATGTTACCTTACATGGTAAAAGGGACCTGCAGCTATGATTAAGTTAAACAATCCTGAGATGGGAGATTATCCTGGGTTTTCCTAGTGGGCCTTAAATTTAATCATAAGGATCTTTATAAAAAGGAGGGAAAAGGTCAAAGCAGGAAGCAGGAGATATGAAAGAGAAGCAAGAAGTTGGAGTAATTCAAGGAAAGGGTCACCAGCCAAGAAATGTATGCAACCTACAGAAGTTAAAAGACAAATGAACTGATTCTCCCTCAGAGCCTCCAAAACCAGCTGAGCTGACATCTGTACTTTAGCTCAGTGACATAGATTTCAAACTTCGTTTAAAAAAAAAAATTAAATTAAATTAAAAAAAAAGATTTTATTTTTTCATTTGTGAGAGAGAAAGGAGTGTGAACTGGAGGTAGAGGGAGAGGAGTTAGAATCTGAAGTCGACTCCATGCCAAGCACAGAACCTGACATGGGGGTTCATCCCAGGACCCCAGGAGATCATGATCTGAGCTAAAACAAAGAGTCAGCTACTTAACTGAGCCACACATCACCCAAATTACAAACTTCTGACCTCCAGAACTGTAAGAGAATAAATCCCGTGTTGTTTTAAGCCACTAAGTTAAATTTATTACAGCAACAATAAGATGTTAAAACAGCTTCCCCTCTCCTACAACTTACTATCACACCAACTGGAGTATAGCCTAATGACAGTGGGTTACACCCAAAGCAGCTAAGAAACACAGACTTTCTCTGAGGAATAGTATTTAAGGAAGCTCTCATTCAAGAGAGAGGACAAAAATGAGGACACTAGAGGAGTTGGAAACTTCTGGAACCTAAAGCTACACTAAACACTAAACACAGTCTAATTCCTAGCCAGACCACCATAAATCCTCACATTAAAAGCCTATTTACTACAGCTCTTGTTATCTGATGCAACTTGTCTGCCTTTCAACAACAACAAAAAATTATAAGACATAACAAAAGGTAACAAAAAACATGGTCTAAAGCGACAAAGTTAGCATCAGAAAAGGCTCAGATATGACATAGCTGTTTGGGACAAGGAATTTAAAATAACCCAGGTGAGGGGGTGCCTGGGTGGCTCAGTTGGTTAGTGCCAGCCTTGGGCTCAGGTCATGATCTTGGAGTCCTCTGATCAAGTCCCGCATCAGGCTCCCTACTCAGCAGGGAGTCTGCTTCTCCCTCTGCCCTTCACCCCACTTGTGCTTTCTCTCTCACTCTCACACTCTCTCAAATAAATAAATAAAATCTTAAAAAAATAATAAAAAATAACCCAGGTGAATATGTTAAGGACTCTAATGGGAAAGGTATACAACATACAAGAAGAGATGGGGACTGTACCTAAAGAAATGGAAACTGGACAAAGAAGAGGAATTTAAGCCTAAAACAAGCAGAAGAAAAAGAATAATAAAAAGTAGAGCGGAAATCAATGAAATTGAAAACAGAAAAAAAAAAATGGAAAAAATCCACAGATCCCAAAACTGGTTCTTTGAAAGGATCAATAAAATTGATAAACCTCTAGGCAGGTGAACCAATAAAAAACAGAGAAGACATAAATTACCAATATTAGAAATGAAGGAGAAGTCATGAATATTGAGCCCATGAACATGAAGAGGAGACTAAAGGAATATTATGAAAAGAACTTTGTGACCAAAATTTAATAACTGAGATGAAGTGGACCAATTCCTTGAAAGATTAAAAAATCCTCACAGAGAGAGAAATATATAATCTGAATATGCCTTTATCTATTAAATAAATTGAATCACTAATAAACAACCTTCTGAAAAAGAAAAGAAAAGAAAACACCAGCCCAGATGGTTTCACTGGTGAATTCTACCAAAGATTCCAGGAAGAAATCATATCAATTCTCTACAATGTCTTCAGTAAATATAAACTGATGGTGGCGGTAGAGGGGAGAACATTTGCAAATTAACTCTATGAAGCCAGCATTACCTTAATACCAAAACTGAACAAAGACATTACAAGAAGAGGTAACTATAGACTGGTATCTTTCATGATCATAGATGTGAAAACTCTCAAGCAAGTAATAGCAAATAAATTCCGACACTGTATAAAAAGTATTATTCACTGTGACCCAGTAGAATTAATTCCAGGTATGTAAGTCTGATTCAACCATTCAAATCAATGTTATCAACCATATAAATGGACTAAAGAAGAAAAAACATACGATCATACCAACTGATACTAAAAAGCGTTTAAAAAATCTAAACCTAATCCATGATAAAAACACTCAGAATATTCAGAATAGAGAGGAATTTCCTTAGCTTGATAATGTACAGCTACAAAAATCCTACAGCAACATCAAACTTAATGTTGAGAGATAGGACACTTTCCTTTTAATATTGGGGACAAGGCAAGAATGTTTTCTCTCACCACACCAATTCAATACCATAATGGAAGTACCATCTGGTGCAATCAGAAAAGAAAGAGCCATAAAAACTCCACAGATTGGGAAGAAGTGAAACCATCTTTATTCTCTGGTGACATGATTTCTATGTAGAAAATCCCAAACAATCATTAAAAAAAGTCCTGAAACTAGTACATGATGATAGCAAGCTTTCAGGATACAAGAATAATAGACAAAATCAATAGCTTTCCTATATAACAGTAATGAATTTAACTATAAAAAATACCATTTATAATAGCACCCACAAAATGAAATATTAAATATAAATCTAGCAAAATATAATATCTGTATGTGGGAACTACAGAACACTTATGAAAGAAATAAAAACAGAACCAAATAAATGAAGAACTATTTCATATTCATAGACTGGAAGATTCAATATTGTTAACATGTCAGTTTTTCCCAATTTGATCTATAGATTCAATGCAGTTACAACCAAAATCCCAGCAGAGTTTTCTGTAGATATTGCAAAACTCTTTCTAAAGTTGATGCAGAAAGGCAGAAGACCTAGAATAACCAATACGATACTGAAGAATGAACTTGGAAAACTCTACTCCCTCATTTCAAGTCTTATTATGAACCTACCATAATCAAGACAGTCTGGTATCGGTGGAAGAAAATAGATTGAACAACAGGATAGAAAGAGGCCCAAAAGAGACCTGCAGGAACAGAGTCAATTTATCTTTGACAAGGATGCAAAGGCAATTTAATGAAGAACAAAAGACTCGTCTTTTCAACAAGTGATGCTGGATCAAGTAGGCATCCATATGTAAAACACACAAAACACAAAAACAAAACAAGAATCTAGGCACAGGCCTACCTACCACAAAAATTAACTCAAAATGGATTAGACACCTAAATTTAAATGTAAAGCTATAAAACTTCTAGAAGCAGGAGAAAATCTATATGACCTTAGATTTGAAGATAAGTTTGTGGATATCAAAAAAAGAAAAAATAATAATAACAAAAGAATGATCCACAGAAGAACAAAATTGATTTTAGTCTTCATTAGAATTAAAAAAAAAATTTCTCCGTATAACACATTCTTAAGAGAATGAAAAGACAAACCACAGCCTGGGAGAAAATATTTGCAAAACACATATCTGAACTTGTTTCCAAATATACAAAGAACACTCAAAAATGGGGCAATAAGAAAACAAATCAATTTAAAAATAGGAAAAGATCTGAACACGCTTTACTGAAGAAGTTATACAGATGGCAAGTAAGCATATGAAAAAATGCTCCAATTTTTCATTAGGAAAATGCAAATTAAAATGAGAAACCACTACACACCTATCAGAATGACTACAATCCAAAAAGCTGACAATACCAATTTCTGGCAAGAATGCTAAGCGACAAGAACTCTCGTTCATTGTTAGTAGGGGCGGAAAATAATACAACCACCTTGGAAGACAGTTTGGCAGTTCCTTACAAAAGCTAAATATAGCCTTCTCATACACTTCAGCAATCTCACGCGTAGGTATTTACCCAACTGACTTGAAAATTTAAGCCACACAATAACTAGCATTTAAATATGTATAGCGTGGAAAAAAAAATAAATATGTATAGCAGCTTTATTGATAATTGCCAGAAAACTGATATCAACCAACATGTCTTTCAGTATGTGAATGCATAAACACGTTACGGTATATCCGTGCAGTGGAATACTATTCAGTGAAAAAAGGGAATGAGTTTTCTGGCCAAAGACATGGTTGAATCTTGAAACAGTAAGTGAAGGAAGCCAGTCAAAAAAGTTTGCATATTGTACCCTTCCATTTATAAAACATTCTGGAAAAGCAAATCTACAGAAATGGTAAATAGATAAGTGGTTGCCACAGATTTGAATGCAAAGGGGACAAATAGGTGAAGCACAGGGCGTATTTTAGGACCACGAAACTGTTTTGTATGAAACTCTAATGGTGTGTATATGACATTAGGTATTTGTCGACACACATAGGACTTTACAGCACAAAGTGTGAACCTTAATGCATGCAAATTTAAAAAATAATGTGGGAGTTCAGAGAATCCCAGGATGAAAGGCAGAGTATTACAAAAGATTCTAATTGTATTACAAATACATGATACAATCTCACCGAGGAGAGTTGTGGTGGGGAACAGGTGTTAATCTAGGTAACCTTGGAAATGAGCAGAGTACCTAAGACTAAAGGCAAAAGGAACTGCACATAAGCACTGTACTCCAATTGAAAATGTTGTTTTCCATGGAGGTACAAATTAACGATTCAAGAACCTCTACTATACACACGGAAACTGAAAAATTAAGTAAATGATAGCAGATAGTAGGAGCCAGGTTTCTCACTGTTGGAGGGGAAGATTATAAACGAGCAAGAAGAAGCTGGAATGATACATGTGGATCAGAGTTAGCAACATCAGGATGAACTCATGTTGCTTAATATGGATACAGATGGTTACTTAGAACTATTTATAGATGTGTGTACATACAAGGGTTAGAACACAGTATATGTTTTCTGGCTCTGTCAGCTGAAGGGCTCTATAAGATGAAACCCCAGTAGTACCAAGCATATGTAGTGCTCATAAATGAGTTTCTAATACCATTCTCCCATAAAAATAACCAGGGCTCCTTGGAGAAAAGTCTGACTTAAGACTGGCAGGAAATGCACAATGTAGGACTGGAAAGTTTCATAATGCTAGAAATGAAACCACACACACACACACACACACACACACACACACACACACACACACACACACACACACACACACACAAATACCCCCAACTGGGATATGTCAAAGGGACACAGGAGTGAACTCTAAGAGTTCCCAATGACCAATGCTGGAACAATTTGAACAATATAAGAAACTTTATGTCTGGGCGCCTGAGTGGCTCAGTGGGTTAAAGCCTCTGCTTTCGGCTCAGGTCATGATCTCAGGGTCCTGGGATCGAGGCCCACATCGGGCTCTCTGCTCAGCGGGGAGCCTGCTTCCTCCTCTCCCTGTCTCTCTGCCTGCCTCTCTGCCTACTTGTAATCTCTCTCTCTGTGTCAAATGAATAAATAAAATCTTTAAAAAAAAAAGAAACTTTATGTGATATTGAATTATAGCCTAAAGTATAAAATAAATATCCTTGAGTNCTTGTAATCTCTCTCTCTGTGTCAAATGAATAAATAAAATCTTTAAAAAAAAAAAAGAAACTTTATGTGATATTGAATTATAGCCTAAAGTATAAAAGAAATATCCTTGAGGTGTGCTGATTTAAATAAATGATTTAAGTAAATGAATAAATGGGGGAATGTAGACAAATCTCCTGTGCAGAGGAATCTCAAATAATTTTTGTAGAAAATTATGTATGGGAAGGAGGAAAAGGGGGAAAGCCTGGAAAGGGAGAAAGGGTAACTGTGTAGAGGAAAAACCCAGGAAGCACTATCTTAGCCCTGTGATCAAGCTGAATATTATCAGTGAGAAGTCATGTCGATAACATGCACCCTTGATAAGAGGTGATGAAAATGACATTTCATCTCTGTGATCTTCCCCTCCAAAACCCCAGTTTAATCATGAGAAGAACATCAGACAAATCCCAACTGAGGGACATTCTATGAAATACCTGACTAGGACTCCTATGAGTACTATGAAACAGAAATAGAATATTAGGCAAAAACTAAGAAAACCTGGATAATGTATAGATAGTAATTAATAACATATTAATATTAATGTATTAATTTTGACATGCTAATTAGATGTTAATAATAGGGAAAACTAGGTGTGGGTTACATGGGAACGCTATACTAGCTTTATGGTTTTTGTATAAATCTAAAAGTATTCTAAGATTTTAAAAGTTCATCTAAAAAACTCCATTGGGAACTCCAATAAGGTTGGTGAGGTGAATACTTTTTAGGTAGAAGAAGCAGCCAAGGTAATCAGCATAGTGTATGGATATTGTCCAGTTTAGTGCTAGGCAGATCTGGGTTCTGGGGTCGATCCTGCTACTTTCTGGATGTGTGCTGCTGAGCATCTTATTTAAGGTTTATTCCTCATCTGTTAATTGGATATCATGTAATGATTACCCCTGAATTATATAAGGCATGCGGGCCATATATGAGATAGCTTTGTGGCTACGGCAGGAACTGCCATTCTCATTATTATTATTATTTTTAAAGATTTTATTTATTTATTTGACACAGAGATAGAGATCACAAGTAGGCAGAGAGGCAGGCAGAGAGAGAAAGGGGAAAGCAGGCTTTCTGCTGAGCGGAGAGCCCAATGCGGGCCTCGATCCCAGGACCCTGAGATCACGACCCGAGCCCAAGGCAGAGGCTTTTAACCCACTGAGCCACCCAGGTGCCCGCCATTCTCATTATGACACGGATCTTCTTGATTTGGCTATCAATGCTGATTAGCAGCCTCCACAGGGTCAATATCTGTGGTGTGGTTTTTTGTTGTTGTTGTTGTTTTGTTTTGTTTTTGCTTTTCTTTTAATTTTTTAAAAATTTATTCATTTGCAAAAGAGAGAGAGAATAAGAGAGGAAGCATGAGCCGGCAGTGGGAGAGAGAGAAGCAGACACCCCACTGAGCAGGGAGCCCAATGTGGGGGCTCGATCCCAGGATCCTGAGATCATGACCTGAGAGGAAGGCACGGCTTAACCAACTGAGCCACCCAGGCCCCCCTGTGGTGTATTTGGATGACTACTGCATTAAGAAAGTCCTTCCCTGTATTCAACACAAATCCAGCCTGCTGTCATTCAAATGTGTCCCCTCTTGGGGACACAGAAAGCAGATGCTCCCCTTTTCCTGAACAAAGACATTGATAATTTAGTCAGATTTCTATGCAGATTTAGGACTTCTTGTCTATCTTTTGAATTCTTGTACACTGGTCCTGTTATTATTAGAATTGAAAGAGACTTGAAGCTGAAATATTTATTATGATGTTATAAATAACTGTTCAATTGTTTTCCTTTTTACAAAACAACAGATATTCACTATAGAAAACTAATAAAAGGCTAAGAATCGGAAAGAATTAAAAAGCACCTATAGGGCGCCTGGGTGGCTCAGTGAGTTAAAGCCTCTGCTTTCGGCTCAGGTCATGATCTCAGCGTCCTGGGATCGAGGCCCGCATCGGGCTCTCTGCTCAGCGGGGAGCCTGCTTCCTCCTCTCCCTGTCTCTCTGCCTGCCTCTCTGCCTCCTTGTAATCTCTCTCTCTGTGTCAAATGAATAAATAAAAAATAAATAAATAAATAAATAAAATCTTT
>LNAC01000153.1:2352027-2461155 GCA_002007465.1 Ailurus styani
TGTGTCAAATAAATAAATAAAATCTTTAAAAAAAAAAAAAAGCACCTATAATGCCCACAGTCAGGAAGATTTACAACCTGCTTTCAAGAACTAACATGTACCTTGTAAACACATGATCGTGTTTGTGTGCCTAAATATTGTCACACAAATAATTTCCAGTTGCTGCACAGAATTCCACACATAATGACTGTGCTATAGTTTATTAGTTCAATTGCTTGCTTTGGGTGTTTGGGGAGCTTTATTTTATTTCTTTATTTTTATATTATAAATAGTTTGGTGATGAACATCCTTGTAATTAAATCTTTATGTATGTTTTTCAATGGAATATTATGCAGCTATCAAAAGAAACGAAATCTTGCCATTCGCAACGACGTGGATGGAACTAGAGGGTATTATGCTGAGCGAAATAAGTCAATCAGAGAAAGACATTTATCATATGATCTCTCTGATATGAGGAACTTGAGGGGCAGGGTGGGGGGTTGTGGGAGGTAGGGAGGGAAAAATAATGAAACAAGATGGGATGGGGAAGGACACAAACCATAAGAGACTCCTAATCACACAAAACACATTGAGGGTTACTGGGGGGTGGGAGGGTAGGGATAGGGTGGATGGGTTATAGACATTGGGGAGGGTTTGTGCTATGTTAAGTGCTGTGAAAGGTCTAAGCCTGATGATTCACAGACCTGTACCCCTGGGGCAAATAATAAAAAAGAAAAAAAAAGAAAAAAATTTTTATGTATGTTTTTAATTATGTCCTTGGGGTGGTGTGTTATTTGTCATTGTTGCTTGGCATCATGAGGATCCCAAGATCAGCACTGTTCTTAGGCCAGAGGAAGAGGGAGATGGAGGATGGGAGGTACGGGGGTTCAGAATGAATACGTGCGTAATTCAGAGTAAAACAAAACATAACATAACTTGTATTTATGTGAGGTTGGACTTCGAGTCTCAGTGTCCACACATCTGTTTTATTCTGGTGGCAAGGATTCCAGCCACTGTGCCCTTTGTAGTCAGTATGCTTGGCTATTAATCTCATTTATGCACACTGGGAGTGTGACTCGTTATATCCATCTGTAAAATGGGGTTGTCTTGGGAAAACTAAGAGAAAAAAAAAGTACATGTAATTCTTCTTGCATATTGATACAAGCTCAACACACAAAGGATGACCTCACCCGAGTGATGCTTGGATCTTTCCCCATCCCACGTCAAGGCATTTTCACCGTCAACTTTGGGCAGTTTATCATACCCAGGCAATATTTTCCTTCTGAGAAAATCAAAAGGGCATTTTTCTCCTTCTCTCTCTTTCTGCGTCCTCACAACCTCAGGCCTTTCTGAGACTCACAGGACCACAAAGTCATTTCCCTTATAATCAAGACTAGAAGAATATCTGTCCCCGACAAAAAGGGTTTTAATTCACCAAGGGCCCCCTAATACCCTGGTGTCCAAAATGCTTTATCTGGCATTTTCTTAGCCAACACACGAGTAAGGAAGAAAAGTGAAGATGCTATGCAGAGTAGAAATCTAATAAGCCCTTAAAAATCACCTCCTGTTTCTCCCTGCCTCTTTCTTGGGGAGCTACCCAGTTTTCAACAAGTTTCGATTTTACATCAGAAGGGACCTGAAAGAAAGGACACAGGCTGGGTGGTCAGGCCTATCCGTCAGGCACACCCTATGTCTCTGCTGCTTACTAGCTTTGGCATCCTGGGCAAGCTAATTGGGGTCTCTGAGCCTCCGTTTCCTGAAGTGCACAATGAGGCTGTTAATAAGTTCGTGATTCATGTAAGATGCAGAGCACGGTGCCTGGCACCTAGTAGCACTTCCCCATTCACTGCTTCTCTTACGCATCACAAACTCTCCTTACTACACCTGAGGAGAGAGAAAATTCTTCATCAGGATACCCCTCTGTGTGTGCCTTCCAGAGTGCTTTAGTTATAACAGTTGCCTAAAAACCTGCCTAACTAGACTCCCCCCTTCATCCATTCTCTTAGCCTGTGCAGGAATTATGCTGGGCCCTGAGAATACCAAAATGAACAAGGCGCTCCCTGCCCTGAGGGAGCTCATAGCCTAGTGCGGGAATTGGACAAGGCAACCTGCAATTGTAATTCAGCAACAAAGGATTTGTGTGTGGCAGAGGGACGTGCAAGGGCTCGGCAGGGCATTGAGCAGGGTCACTTAACCCAGCTTTGGGGACAGCGGAGCTGAGTTTGATAATCCAGTATGAATTAGGTTGATACAAGTTAAATCCTGTGATTTAACTTTATGACAAATCCGGAAAAATAGACAGTTTTATTTTACTTCTACAAAGGTAGAACCTAAGGTCCAAAGAGATTGACTTACCCAAGATGACCCCAAACTGTGACAAGCCAATAAACTCCGAAGGAACCTGGCTCCGAAGTGCACGCTCTTTCCCTCATGCCACGCCGCCCCTCGCAGACGGAGAAGGTATCCTTGATTGTGCGGGCCGGGCACCCGGCTGGTACAGCTGCTGCCTACGCGAAGGAAGCCCTGTAGTATGCTTTTCAGCTTCTTTACATCCCCCACCCTTCTTTTTTCATGCCAAAGCTCTTCTTTTTCAATGGATATGCTGGGGATGTAGAGAAGGCTTTGCCTCCCATGCCCAACCCCAGACGTGGGTTGCAGGGGCCTCAGCCACCCCCCAGTCATCCTTCTTTCTTCCAGGGACAGAGTTATGGCCCCCGGGAGAGGTCTGTTCCACCAGAGTAGTCAGTTACTAATGAGCTTCATGCAGCTTCTCCGCCCCCGGCTCCCCAGCCCTTCTCCACCCTCACATCTCCTAAGTCACCTTCATCTGGCAGCTGGAGACTAGTGGGAGTGTGTGTGTGTGTGTGTGCACGCGTGTGTGTGTGTGTGTGTGTGTGTGAGTGCACGCGCGCTCATGGCCCAGCAACTAGAGGATGCCTCCTAGGTCTCCTGTGTATCCACTGAGTGTGAGCCAACCTCAGGGGAGACGGGTTCAGCTCCTTGTACCGTTGCCAGGGGCAGACAAGCCTGGCCTCAGTGCATCAGACCTTGTGGCTGTCTCCCTCTGAACACCCCAATGCCCACCAGGCTCTGGGTGTTCTCTGCCAGAGTCCCAGGGCCCCTCTGCTGAGCCTACTGCATGATGGGATTACACACTATGGATTCAAATTGGGAACATCAATATCAGCACAGACACAATTGACTGGGAACTTGCAACATGCAGGATACAATTATCTCTGTTCTATACATGAAGAAATTAAGGTTCGGAGCTGTGAATTGTATAAAACTGATGAATCACAGATCTGCACCCCTGAAACAAATAATACATTATATGTTAATAAAAGAAAAGAAATTAAGACTTGGAGAAATTAAGTAGCTTGCTCATCTTCCCACAGTTGAAAGTGGTAGATTGAGGACTTTTCCCAGCAGCATGGCTGCAGACCCAGTACCCCTACTCACCGTCATATAGGGAGAGGAGCTAAAGCTTGAGCACTTACTATGTGCCAAACATTGGGATAAGCCCTGTGCATGGATTATCTTAGCGGCTCCTCCCAACCAGCCCATGAGGTAGGTGCTATAATGAGAACCCTGAGGTTCAGAAAGGTTAAGAGATTTTCTAGGTCACATGGGGAAAGTGGTGGATCTGAGATTAAAGTCCCAGGCAGCCTGACTCCTGAGTCCACGCTCCTAGACACCAGGCTATTCCACCTGTATTGGGTTGAAGAGTGTCTGTCCCAAAGCTCATGTCTGCCTAGAAACTCAGACCATGACCTTACTTGGAAATAAGGTTGTTGCAGTTATAACCTGGTTAAGATGACAATCATTCTGAATTAGGGTAGATCCTAAATCCAATGACCAGTGTCTTCATACATAAGAGAAAGGAGAGGAAAATTCAGACACAAAACATAGACATACCAAGAGGGAAGATGCCCATGTGAAGACAGAGGCAGAGATTGGAGAGAGGCAGCGATAAGCCAGTGATTGCAGGTAACCACTACATGCTAGAAAGAGGCAAGGAAGACTTGTTCCCTAGGGCCTTTTGGGGAGCATGGCCTTGCCAACAAACTTGACTTTGGACCTCTAGTTTCCAGACCTGTGGGAGAACAAATTCCTGTTGTTTCAAGCCACCAAATGTGCGGTGACTTGTTATGGAATCCCTAGAAATCTAATACACCATTTGAGTATCATGTTATCATTAAAAACAACAAAAAAAGTACCATTAAAAACAGGAGACTAGGGTGCCTGGGTGTCTCAGTGGGTTAAAGCCTCTGCCTTTGGTTCAGGTCATGACCTCAGGGTCCTGGGATTGAGGCCTGAATCGGGTTCCCTGCTTGACAAGGAGCCTGCTTCCTCCTCTCTCTCTGCCTGCCTCTCTGCCTACGTGTAATCTCTCTCTCTTTGTCAAATAAATAAATAAATAAAATCTTTAAAAAAAAACAACAAAAAACCAACCAAACAAAAAAAACAGGAGACTAGGTTTCATGCTCCCATGGAGTTCTTTTTGGCTCCAAGATGTATGATTTTATGATTCTTATTATTTTTTATTTTTTTAAAGATTTTATTTATTTATTTGACAGAGAGAGAGATCACAAGTAGGCAGAGAGGCAGGCAGAGAGAGTGGAGGAAGCAGGCTCCCCGCTGAGCAGAGAGCCGGATGCGGGGCTCCATCCCAGGACCCTGAGATCATGACCTGAGCCGAAAGCAGAGGCTTTAACCCGCTGAGCCACCCAGGTGCCCTGATTTTATGATTCTTAAACCAAAGGCTGTGGAGCTCCTGTGGGAAATGACCTNATGTATGATTTTATGATTCTTATTATTTTTTATTTTTTTAAAGATTTTATTTATTTATTTGATGGGGGATGCCATGGCTACTAATTTGGGTCTCGAAGCATGACCCCTCCTTCATCATCCCATGGCATTCTTTGGAGTAGGGAGAATGGACCTGAGTTTTCCAATAGAGAGGTCTTGGTTGAGTCAGTTAACCTCTTAGCCTCAATGTTCAAACCTATAAAATGGGAGTAACTATATTACTGAAATTGTGAAGATTGAATAAAGTCCTGGATATATAGTACCTGACACATGAAGAAGCAAATATATACATGAGTCCCCCACCTCCACTTCAGGGAAGTGTTTTTTGAAGGTGGTGGCATTTTTGCAAGGGTGCTCCCAATAGGAGAGGGGCCCAGGCTATTTGGGGGTGGAAAGTGAGGGGCCCAGGACAGGATCATCGGGTCTCCTGGAGATGTTTGCATAACAGACATTTGCTGCTGGGGGAGGGCGTTAGGCAGGATTCGGTAGGTCAGTTCAACAAGACATTGCCGACCCTCTGCTATGTCCTGGGCACTGGGATAGACACCATGGCAGGGGAGGAATCCCCGAGAAGCTGTGTGCCAGATGGGGTTGCTTGCTCTGCAGTAGAGTTTAGCTGTACCTTTCTATATTTAGATTCTATCTTTGTCAAGCAAGAAGACTTGTTTGACAGGGCTCCGGGTTTTCATCTCTGAAAAGCCACTCATCCATAGAGCTTGGGGTTTGGGGGAGCGGGAAAGGGGAGGAGATCTGGCTTCTCTCCCCCACTCCGAACAGATGGGATCAGAATAGGGCCCTTCCACATCCACAGCCAAGATGCCTGAGCCTTGGCAGTTGTCCCAGGACACAGACAATGGGGTCTGATGGCAGCTTCTCAGGCCTGGCTCTCCCTGGGCAGGAGGCTTCTCCTGGGGCTGGCAAAGCCATTCCTTCAGACTCAGAAAAGGGATCTGGGGAGAGAAGACGGCACTGAGGCAACTCCTGACAGCTTCTCTGGAAAACTAGGACATAGCTTGTGGGATGCCAGCCCAGTGGCCCGGCCACCTGACCCTTCTGTCTCTGCCATTGTCTAGGGAGACAGAGACAGAACTGGCTTAGGAGCATTTATCTGCTGGGTGAGGTGGGGGGAGGAGGGTCGGACGGCCAGGATGGGACTGTTGGTTAGAGTCTGATGTTTCTCTTTATGGGTGAGGCAGGATTTGGAGGGAATGGGTAAGAACAGTTGGCCTCTGCGCACAGCCAAAATAGAAAAGATTAAGCATTGGGTAGGGGAAGGGATGTGTCTGCCCATACATCTCAGACACAGCCCTGAAAAATGAAGGAATCAGATCCCAAAGAGTCTTTCAGTGGTGCTTGAGCCCAGACTCATGCCTTCAGAAAGATGAATTTCAAAACCACCCAGGGAGGATGGCTGAATGATAATCCCCCCATTCATCTCCTGGTGACTCCATCCTGCCATCTCGGCCACTTGCACACCCCAGAGGTCCCAGCTTCCTCCTCCCTGAGTTGATGACTTACCCTGCTCTTAATTGAAATTAAGTCCATCTGCTGCCGTCTCCCCCTGCTTCCTTCCTCTTTCTCTGCAAATGTGTTGCTCTTCCGCCCAGCAGAGTGTAAGCCCCTCAAGGGAAGGTGTCCTGCCCTATTCCTTGTCTTTGTCCCCATCATGTGGCATGAAAGGAAGAAGGAGGCAGAGAGAGGAGAAGGGAGACGGAGAGATCTATAGATACAAAAATAGATACAGCTACACAGAGAGAAATGCAGCAGAGTCGTAGAGCAGCATACAGAAAGCAAGCCAGCGACAGAACACTAAAGCACACAAAATCCTTGCTATGTGCCAAGCACAGTGCCAGGCATATAAAATACATTGTTGTTGTTGTTATTATTATTATTACTATTTGGGTGTGGGAGACACTTCCTTGGGTTTTCAGTTCAAATTACAAAGGGTGATAAATGCTGGTTGATAGTTGGAGGCTTGCCAAATAACTCAGATATGAACACATATAAAACCAGTAATCTCCCTCTGCCCTCGACACCCTCCCCACACACACTGCAATAAATATCCACAATTACGTGTGTTAGCTTTTGTCTTACGTGGCCTGTCAATATGTTTGTATAAATGTAGGCTTCCTTTTCTTCTCCTTCTTTACCAAAACCCTCACAATATTCTACTATACCCACTGACTCTGTATTTTGCCTTTTTTGCCAACAATATATCACAGACATCCCTTTTTGTCAATACACATAGATCTAACTTATTCTTTTAATAACTAAACAACTCTCCGCAGGGTAGATGCATAGGAATTATTCTACTATCGATGGACATTTAGGTTGTTCCCAGGCAGTGCTTTATGTTATGATAAACAATTATCTCATAAAGACCCTTGGCTATCTATTCATATATACTGGTGTTTTTATTTCTATATGCTGGACTCCTCCACGTGGGATTACTGTGGTAAAGGTTTACAGTTTTTCAAAATTTATTAGATCCTTCCAGCCTAATTTCTAAAAATGTTACAGCAATTTATATTCTCTCCAGCAATATGAAACAATTTTTATTTTTCCTAATCCCTTGTCAGCAGCTAGATGGAATCAATCTTTAATTTTCATGCATTGGATGAGCAAAAACATTACTTCATTATTGCTTTGATTTGTACTTCTCTAATGACTAGGGGAGCCTAATCCAACTTTGGCCTTATATTGGCCATTAGGGTTTTCTCTTCTGATATTTCTGTCTCACATCCTTTGTCTTTTCCTACTGGTATGCTCCATTTTCTTTTTTCCCTCCTACTGGGATGGTCTATCTTTTCTTACGTGTTGGTAAGGGATTTTCGTATATTACTCATTTGACACATATATTATTTAATTTAACCTTGAGCATGATACATCAAGGTGCCCAGGGGGCCACAGAAATCTTTGAGGGACACCAAGAGATAGTTGACACTTTAGGGAGAAATTCAGTGACATTTAACATCTACTGGAACCCAAAACTACTGGGATGGTGGAGTTCACCATGTCAACACCAGATCAGAGTACATGTGATGTCACATGTATGTGATGCTGGATTTCAGAGGGTTGCTGCAATAAAAAAGCCAGTAACATGCAAAGATCAATGTGGAACCAGAAATGGGGGGGTCACAGTATTCAATCTGATTCCAAGTTCTCCAAATTTTGAGAAGTTGAGCAGAGTCCCCCCACTCATACATTCCACAAGTGAGCAAGTGATTGCATTTATTTAAAAATGAAATGATAACATCATCCTTCTTTCACACTAGGTGTATCAGGTGATAGAACATACATACTTATGGAATGGGTTGAACTTAACTACTCAATAAATGGAACTGTTGGGCATTTCTTTTGGGCTAGCAGTCCCGTGAAAAATCACTTAGGCATTAATGAATGTATGGATCAGGCATGTTTGGGAATCTTTACTTGGGAACAATCCAGTTTGGGATCCTTTTTACAGATGTAGAAACTGAAGCTCAGAGAGGCCCATTGATTTATTTAAGATCAGAGGCTTAGAAAGTGACAGGGCCTGAATTTGAACCCAGGTCTGCCTTGCTCATATCCTGAGACTTTCTCACTCCAGCAATCTGATCCGATGCATTTGTTGGTCCAAGTCTATACCATGCCTGGAGCCCCAGAGGAAGGGGAGCTTCCTTCCTGAAGCACCATCTTCTGCCATTGCCTTCGACTGGGCCATGGATTTTATCTTTGATCTCTCCTTCTTCACTGAATCCTGTAGTCCATGACAATGTTAATTCTTATCTTAAAAGAACTAGGGGAAACAGTCCTTGACCTTGATAATTTACGTAAGCCATTTGCCACTATGCGCCTTTGGACCACAAACTTCTCCATAGCTTGCTGTCCCCTGCCCTTCCTCACTGCCCACTATGATACCGCACTGACTAATCTGCTGTCTTTACTCCTTTGACTGTCGTGGTATTCACCAGGCTGCTGATGTGATTTTTAAAAATCATCACGAAGTTCAAGGCTTCTTTTAAGGGATCCCATCCCTTTGCCCTTGTGCATATTCAGCTGCCTCATGAGTACCCCTAACTGAGTGAGGTTCTGAAAGGATTATCTGTGTAACTCGATTGTCCAAACTGCCTTTGAATGCCACATGTCCCCGCCGCAAACTCTCCTTGCCCACCTCCCTCTCTTTTCCTTTTTTTTTGTTGTGTAATGGAAGTATGAGAATTTTAAATCTACTAGTAGGTTTGAATAATCCCTTATGTGACCTCGGGCAAGTCATTTTACCTCTCTGAGCCTGTTTGCTCATCTATAATAAAATACAACAACAACAATAATAACACATTGTATGGATGTTATAAGGGTTAAATGAGAGATTTCATGAAAAGGATCTAACGTAGGGTTTGCCGCTTGGTCAGGTTTGAAACAGGAAACTAACAGTAGTGTTCATTTATCAGCATCATCTTTGTCACCATTGGCATTACTATCATCTTCCCCACAGCAGACCTTTATCCTGTTGAAAGAAACGGTGCTTTGGTAAAAAGAGCACCAGATTTGGAGTCAGAAAGACCTACATTCAAAACCCAACCATACATCTATGGTATGACTTTGGGCAAGTGACGTCACCCCTCTGAGCCTGAGTACCCTTGTCCACAAAAGGGGATTCCTATCATTCATCTATCATGGAGCATCCGATGAGGCGATAGGTGAGAAGACACTGTGTAACTTACATATTACAACACAGGTCACTTTCAGCCTGATGGTTTGTTACGGTGTCCATGGGGCTGCCATTCTCACAGGGGAGAAGTTCAAAGTCAGCTTTGACATCCAGCCTCGGCCCCTTCCACGTTCCCCCAAGGCTCAGTATTCACCTTCAGTTCCTCATCTTGCTTGTGCTGGTCAGAGACGTGCCCCGGATGGAGGAATGCTTTCTCTGCATTGTGTTTACTCTGGAATCACAATTCATGTGTAACCACCAACAGGACGAGAGATGTAGTCCCATGGGTGCTGTCCCAGCATCTTTTGCTAACACCATATGCTGTCTACTTGCCTGATAAGGTCTTCCAACAAGGTGAGTATACTTTCTGAGTATCTCCATATCTTAATGGAAAATTCTCCTGCAACTTTTCAGACACTTTATCTGTGATTAAATATTAACATTCCAACGAGCATATTTTTCATCGGAAAGCGTGAACTATTACAAGATCCTCTCATGTTGTCTATTCATGTGACTTCCTGAAGCTAGTGCCAGATTGGGAAGCTGATTGGAAATACAAAGGACATTAAAAAGAGGCGAGGATAAAAGATGCTGGGGGCGGGGAAGAGAAAGAATGCAGACAGACCCCTTGAAGACTGCAGGGGCTGGCTTGGAGCTGCTCTTCATCACTCTGTGATTGGCAGATACCTTGCAATGTTCCCAGATAGCCCCCCTTGAACCGCTGAGTCCCCTGAGATTTATTTATACGACTCACAAAACATAGGGAGCAAAATGCAACTGTCAGGAAGATATTACAACCAGGATCTGTTTTTAATGCAAAATCTTTAACTCACCAACTTATTCATCTCCAGAAAAAGGTTTCCTTGTCCAAACCCCTTGCATCAGACCTCGGCGAAATGTATGGGGAAGAGGAAGGAGTTCGCTTTAACCGATAGCATTCACCGTGTGTTACGGTGCTATTCGTCTAAGTGACAAAGCCAGAAGGCAAACCTATACTTCTTTCTGACTTTTTATTGCTTTTCATCCCAGTGGGAACCAGCAGACGGGGAGAAAAAAAGTCTTTTGAATGGTGAAATGTGCTTAGGATTTTTTTTCAGAAGGAGGGAGGAGAAAAATGACCAGCAAATATGATTCGAGTTTGTTATAGTCTGGAGAAAAATGTTGTTGGAGCTGGGCTTCTGCAAATTCTCTGTGACTTCTGTGGATCCAGCTAGAGCTGAAGGGTAGCAGTGGGACAAAGAGAGGAAGCTACTGCGATTTGCATTTTGGCTTACTATAAGAGAGTGTAGCCCACAGAATTATGTACAGAGTGAGCTACTATACAGGTGGTGAGGTCCCCATCACCAGAGGTATTCAAGTATTTGCCACTTGGTGAGAACATTGTAGAGAAAATGCAAATGCTGCAGAATAAACCAAGTGGATGGTCAGTGAAAACCTTTCTAGGCCTTTGAGTCAGTGGTTCTCTAAACTCAGCTGAATAAAGAAAAAGGGAGGGGAGCTTTTGTAGTGAAAATACAGGCACTTTCTTATCTCCCTTTGATCCAAACAGAACTGAGTTTTGATCACTTTACTGAGTGAGAGGGTATACATTCCATTTTATAATGGGAGGGACTAATAATATTAACATTAGCAACAACCACAGGGATAATAGTTAATTTACATTTCATGTTGGCTATGTGCCAAGCACGGTCTTAAGTGCTTTCTAAGCATTATCTACTTCATTCCTCAGAATAACCCTACAAGGGAGAAGCTGTAATTATTCCTTCCAACTTAGAGTTGGGAACTGAGATGCCGAGAGGTTATGTAAGGTCATTGGAACCTCCTTTATTGATGGAAAATTGTAGCCCCAGAGCATGTTTAAAGCAGGATGATCAGAAAGGATCAGGAGATTTGGAGTTAGAAGATGAGCATCCTAAAGATCTAGGTATTGAGTATCAATGTGCATCTATTACTGCACTAGGTACTTTATCTCATTTCCTCTCACAACAACCATGAGTGACAATGTCATCTCCCTTTATAGTTGAGGAAAGTGGAGATCAGAGAGGTTGAGTAACTTGCCCAATATTGCACAGCAAGGTCAAGGTAAAACTTGACATTTTCAGATTGATTACCGTGCTAGTATACAGAGACGTTCTATACCTGAATCAGATCTCAGGGAAGTCAATTAACACTTTAAGATTCGGTTTTGCTCATTTGAAAAATGAAATATAATAAATGTCCTTGACTTGTCCATTGTCCAGTGTTGTTCAAGTCCTAATAATGCAGATCTAAGTACATTGTGAATTAAGTATAGAGTCTCTCATTATTGCAATCACCGGGTTTTCTGATTATAAACCTGGGGAATCCTCCAGCTTGGTACTGGATGTGTGTGTGTGTGTGTGTGTGTGTGTGTGTGTGTGTGTGTGTATCCTTTAAAGAGCAACTAGAGGCCCGGGAAGGTGGATCACTGTTCTCTAAATGCCAAGGCCTTGGTGGGTGGTGGCTTTGTACCTGTAAGCATGTGAAAGTAGATGCTGGCTTCCCTGCCTAACATTGTACTTGCTGGGTGTCAGAAAGCAGAGAGGCCAGAGGAAAATGCCCTTTGAGGGAGGCTGGCAGTGTGGGGCCAGGCCCCCCGACTTATTACCTGAGCTCCCTCCCACACAAGTGATGAGGTCTCTGTGACCTTGTTGGCACTTGTCCAGCATTTGTGGCAAAGCTGCTCTATGTGCCTCAGTCTAGAAGGAGCTCCTGCTTTGGGCTTTTGCTCTTAAACCCCAACTGTGTGTTTCCAGTCTGGAGGGTAGGATCTAATCGCTAAGTTCCCTACAGGCACAACTTCTCTCCTCTCTGGTGGTCCTAAAATGATTCCGTAACACATTCCATGTTGAATGACTTTTTTTTCCCTCAAAATGTGTGATCTATTGCGGGGGGGGGGCGACTAAATGCCTGAAGTTTTCAGAGCCCTCGTGATGTTCTCTAGCACACAAAGCCCTTGAGTCAGGAGAAGGTCTAGCATTTACCTCCTGCCTCCTCTGCCATGAGATCTTGGGGAAGTCATGTTCATTTCACCATCTCATCTACAAAGGAGCTGGAAATGCAGTAAGAGAAGTGTATGCCAGATGGAGGCATGGGGTGCCGAAATGCCCAGAGCAGGCACTCAATCGATTCGGCAGTGAAGGAGTGCAGGCAGTGAAGGCTTCCTGGAGGAGGTGTGATGAAACTGCCACTTGATGGGTATGCTAAAGTTGACAGTAAACAGGTGGAGGAAGGGCATTCTGAGGAGGGAATAGTTTGTTCAAAGCCCGGAGAGGCAGTGAAAAGGCTTGGTGCATTGAGGAACCAAAAACCAGTAGGTGTGGTTGGAGCATGAGATGACTTTCAAGGGATGGTGAGGCCGGGTCATGAGGAGGCTTATGTGTCGAGAGAAGAGTGTGTCTCTATCCTAACAGCAATGGGGAAACATCAGCGAACACTAATCCATCAGAGGGTAAAAGGGTCCTATACCAAAAAGGCCACTGGGGTTGCAGTTTGAAGGGCGATGGGAGGGGGCAGCAGAGGCCAGGACCGGATGTCCAAGAGAGGAGAGACAAAGCATAAGCTAAGGTAGGGGTGGTGAAGAAGAGGAGTTTCAGGGTACAACTTGCTTCTTGGGGCTCCCCTTTGCTCATCTATAAAATGTGCGGATCTCTATCATCCAAATCCTTCATCACCTCACTCCTTGTTCTTCTAGAACCTTTCTTTCCATAGGCCCTCAATGTTTCAAGAGGTTACATCTATTAAGTTACATTTATTAAGGGATAATTAGTTTTCCAATAAGTACCAGTTTTAGTTGATATAATTCCCACCAAAAGCAATTAAAGTCTGATTTTATTGGGGAAATATATGATTCCCGTTAGCATCTTTGAAATATTGAAAGGAGATCATGGACTGCCATTATATCTCCTGAGCTTTCCTTGCCAGGGAGTGTGAGGCAGAGAGTGTGCAAACCACTGGCTGTGGTCATCGGTAAGGCTCACCTCTGAAATTTTATGAGTCTGGGAAATAATCCTCTTTAACAAGTACTTGGTAAGTTGCAAATCAGTCTGTAAGTGTGAGGGATTGTTATAACTCATTACGATGAGGTAGAGTCTCCCAAAATATGAGCCTTCAGACCAAAGAGGTAGTGAGGTGGGGCGACCACCATTTAACACATGAGTAACTGGCGGCTCAAAGAGGTTGAGTGATAGGTTTTCAAATGTCAGCAAATTAGTGAAAATAGCACCTGTTGCTCCCCCTTTTTGACTTGCTTGGCCATCTGCTGTTTTTAAAGAATGTTTAAAGTTCTCCTCTCCCCACCTTTGGACATTCCACTGAGCGGGAAAGGAATTCATTTCTTGGTGCCAGGGAGCAAGGAATCAAAGAGTGGTGGGACTCAAAGGGGCCATGTGCCGATTTGTGAGCCGAAGCAGACACCCCCCTGCACCCTGGCTCAGAGAGAAGGGCAGAGACAGCGAGTGGGGGAGATGCTTTAGAGCAAAAATCATGGACCATTCATTATAGAAGGGCATTCGAAGGCTCTCAGTTCAGCCCCCCAAGTGCAAGGAGACCGAGGACAATATTATGAAACCTGTAAGTGGCCCAACCAATGTGACAACCCGATACTAATCTGAAAACAGCAGTGGGAGGAGCAGACGGAGTCCAAGTTTAAACGCCAAGGTGCATCTAACTGCAACACATTATAAATGGAAAAAAAGCACACCGCGGGCCAATTGTTTGGGCACGAGCCTATTCATGGATGAAAGAAATAGAAACTCTGCCTCAGCATCCTTACCGGCAGATTGGGGGTAAAAATAGCACCTGTCTTCTAGTATTGTGGAGAATAAACGAGGTAAGGTACCAACGTGTTTAGAACCATGTGTTGCATGCAGTGAGTACCGTGAAAATGTTTGCTCTTGTCTTTACTACCATGTCTAAGTATTTATACGTCTGTGACTAAAGAGGATGGATTTGAAAGAGCCAATGGTGGTTAAACGGGGGGAAGAAGTGGGACGAGGATGTTGGAGGAGGGCCTTCCCTTTGGTGTAATGATTTGTTTGTTTATTTATTTATTTTTAAAGATTTTGCTTATTTACTATAGAAGGGGAGAGCGTGCATGCACGAGCGGGGGAGAGGGGCAGAGGAGGCAGAGGGAGACAGAGAATCTCCAGCAGACCCCGCGGTGAGCATGGAGCCCGATGTGGGGCTCGATCCCAGGACCCCGAGATCAAGAGCTGAGCTGAAATCAAGAGTCCGCTGCTTAACTGACTGAGCCACCCAGGCGCCCCTGCTTATTTTTATTTTGTATCCTTGTCGTGATTATTTCTTTTGTGTGAGACAGCATTCCTGTATCACACACGAAGAAATAAATTCAGCGTATTTGAAACTCTGATAGCATAACATAGAGTTCTGGAAATGCAGAGCCAACAAATGAAATATTCTCATTTATTTGTTTATTCATCCATCCTTCATTCAACGAGTACCTGCTGCACGCCTGTTTTGTGCCAAGGACTTTCAGGCGCCGGAGATGAAAGCGATGAGCAGAACAGACAATCCACCCTTGCTTTCCTGTGGAAGGCGGAGACGCAGCGAATGAACGAGGAAAGTGTTTACCATGTTTGATGGAGGTGTGTTCCTGGCAATCCACTGGTAGCCAACCCTGCCAGTGTTCTGCGGGGGAAAGTAAGGCCAGGAGGGGGCTGGGAGGACCAAGATGGGGGAAGGTTGCAGTTTTAAAGGGGATGGGCCAGAAAGGCCTCCCCGAAGGGGGGCATCTGAGCAAAGCTCTGATGTGTGGGAGGGAGCTATGCAGCTACTGGGGTGAGGGAGAGTGGTGGGGAAGAGCATCACATGCATTATTTCATTTAGTCCTTTCAAAACTCAGAACCCTAAGAGGGAGGCATTATTAACGTCTCCATTTACATACCGAGAAACAGAAGCTCCGAGAGGGGGAGGGTGCCCAGCTAGTAAGTGTCAGAATTGGGACTCAGCCCAGGGCTCTTCCTAATATGCTGGGAGCTCTCTTTCCCCTGGATCGATCTTCAGAAAAAGAACTGTGGCGACTTTGGGACAGCTCAAGGTGGCTCTAAGCCTCTCAGGACCTGCGGCTCTGGGGGAGGAGCCCTCGAGAGCCCCCTTTTCTGCTCTAGCAACGTTAGAAGGTGACCAGCACTCCCCCTTCTCTCTCCGTCTTCCTCCTCTCTTTTCCTTTCTGGTATCTCCTGTCCCGAGCACGGAAGTGTGGGCAGAGCGTAGCAACTCATTTCAAACCTGCCCGTAAGCCTCCGCCTGTCATCCCTTGGCTCTCCCCATGTCCTGCTGACACACAGATGCGTGAGTGAGAGGCCGTGCGGTGATGTGGAAGAGAATGGAATTTGGAGACAAAAGACCGGACGTCTTGCCATCTCTGTGAGCACCGTCAACCCTCTGAGCTTCAGCTTCAAATTTTACCTGGCTAACTCGCATATTTTTATTGCCAATTAAATGAGAAGCAATATAGCCAGGATTCTGCTGACCAATTCCAGTGTGTGTGTGTGTGTGTGTGTGTGTGTGTGTGTGTGTGTGTGTGTGTGTGGTGTGTCTGTGCTCATGGGTGCATGGGGGTGTGGAGTAGAACCTTCTCCACACTGACAGGTGATTCTTGGACACTAGCTGGGAGTCCTACAGTTCAACCCAGTTCTGACACATCTACCCGGAGATAGCCTCAGATTCCACAGGTGAAGGGCTCTGTTCCAGAAGACGTCCCTCCGCCTCAGATGGCAATCCCAAGTTCAGGTTATCACCTGTGCTTCTGACCGACCCGCTATAGACTGGAGTTTCTCACAACCCCTCTCCTTGGGTTCAATTAATTTGCTAGAGTGGCTCACAGATCTCTGAGGCACATTTTACTTACCACATCACGGGTTTATTATAAAAGGATATAAGTCAGGACCAGCCAGATGGAAGAGAGGCGCAGGACAAGGTCTGGGGAAAAGGACATGGAGCTCACGTGCTCTCTCCAGGTGCCACACTCTCCCCAAATCTCCACGTGGTCACCAGCCCAGCAGGGCTCTGAACCCCATCCATTTGGGGTTTTATGGAGGCTTCATGGCACAGCCATGGTTGATTAAACCACTGGCCATTGGTGATTGATTCACCCTCTAGCTGCCCTCCCCTCCTCAGAAATCAGAACAACCCTCTAATCACAAGGTTGGTTCCCTTGGTAACCAGGCCCCATCTTTAGGTACTTTCCAAAAATCCCCTCATTAGCATAAGCCCAGTTGTGGTGGAAAGGGGCTTGTTACGAATAACAAGACCCCTCCCCACTTCACTTTTATGGCTCTGAAGCAGGTGTTACGAGGAAAGACCAAACAGAACGAAGGCTGCTCCCATTGCTTTATCCCTCAGGAAGTCCCAAGACTTTAGGGAGCTGTGAGCCAGAAACTGTGGACTAAACCCAAATATAAATAAAACAAATATTTTGGTTATCCGAATGACAAAATTCATATTTCTTATAAATCGCAATAACATGGTAAATTTATTGCAATAATATAATATATAACTGTATATGTAAATATTTGTTATTTAGATGGGCTAACAAATGTTCCATTGTTAGAAGTCTGCCCTGAGGCTTAGCATCCAGACAAAAAAGATAGCAAAAACTGCAGGAACGAGAGCTCATTTAGGGGTCCAAATGTCCAGGTAATAGTGTTCCCGTTTTCTTTCCTAAAACAAAATCTAATGATGTATGGTGAGAGAGAAAACAATGCATGTTTTATTTGACAACTTGGAAGCAAAACTCAATAAACATGGTGGTGGATACACCATCACACCATCCCCATGGCCCCTCCACTCCCTCACCCAGGACCCCACCAGGTTATTACTGGGCTTAGTTCTCAGCTCCGTCTTCTCAAATTCAGTCATGCACAACCACACAAAAGCCAGAATAAATTCATAAATGACTCATCACAACAAGCTACTCTCCTGCTGAAAATCCTTCCATGGCTCCCCATTGTCCTCAAAACAATTTTCAAACTTTCCAGCACGGCTCCAAACACTCTTGGTGAGTAGGTCCCTGCCAACATCTTCGGACTTGTCCCTTCTCATCATGACTCTTCCCCATTTCCTCCCTGGCTGTAAACTCCACCAACCTGAGCTGCCTATATTTTCCCCAATGCACAGTGTCTCTCTCCTCTCCTGGGTTTTCCCACCTGCCATTGTTTTTGCCTAGAGACTGCCCACTTCTCCAAGCCCCGTTTCCACCCAGCATGACCAAGGCTAGCTAGCTGAGTGGCCCTGTTCTGTGCTATTCCACTGCTCCTGCTTGTCCTAACGGCACTTGCCTCCTTGGGTCATAATTGTTTGCAGCATCTCTGATCAGATCCTAAGCTCTGAGGGGAGAGGTCATGTCTGCCTGCTTCGCTTTTTAATGCCCAGAACCTACCACAGTTTCTGACATAAAGAAAGTGTCAGCAAAAGTAGAAAATGAATATAAATAGCAGCCATTTATTGAATTCTTCCTGTATAGCAGAAACTGTGTGCAGCTCTTGACACACTTATCATTTAATTGTCATAAAACGGGCACTGATCCACAGAAAGCACACTGTCCAGGGTGTTGGAGGGAGGGTCTGGCTGCTCTGCTGTGCCCAGCATTAATACTTTAGTAGCTGAATTGTCTATTTATCCATTGTGTCCTGGGGCGGAGGCTGGGCTGTCCAGGTGTGTGTATGTGTGTGTGAGTGTGTGTGTGTGTGCACGCACACAGCTGCTGTTTACCAAAAGGAACAGCAGTATTTTACAAAATATTTTAGCCAATGTAGCTATATTTAGGGTAACCATATAATTTATTGTCCAAATGGGGACTTTTGGAATTGAAAGAGGGCACAATTAATACGCAACTAAATCAGTGATTTCAAGTGAAATTTCAGCGAGCATCGGAATCACTTTGCAGGGCTTGTTTCTGACTCAGTAGATCTGGGAAGGGGCATGAAAATTTGTATGATGGCAAATTACCAAGAGATCCTAAGAAGGGTGGTAGGGGGAAGTGAGGAAGATAAGGAAAGAAACATACCAAGGAAAACAACTACAGAGTCTAGGAAGACATGAAAGGATCTAATTTCTCTGTCTTTCTTAGACTTCCCTACCTTATTTTTTTCCCCAGTTTTTAGGCAGTTGTTATAGTGCACTTGTCTTAATAGAAGGGAGTGTGGTTCAGTCACTCTCAAATTTTATTTCCTGATAGACTAGTTCTAGGATATGATAATAATGGATTCCTGAGGGAAAACAAAAGCTTCTGCGGTCAGATAATATTTCTAGCTTAAAGACACTGAGGAGGTCTGCATAAAGATATTCACATAATTGAAAATTTTAATTTTATTTTTTCTGTGAACCTTAAAATTTTTTCCGTAGAGGACATTTATTATTTCATAGAAATAGACTTTCCTGGCACCCAATCTGGGAAATTCGAGGAAGTAAAGAGGTTTTTTAAAATGTAAATAGCCATTTAGACCCCAAACACGTGAACATTTGTGTGATATTTTCATAGTTTGTCATGCACTTTAAAATGCATAGGATAGTTTGATTATCTCATAAACCTGGGAACCGGATGGAGAAGGCAAAATGGATGTTCAAGAGTACTCCAAGAAGAAATGGCAGAAGCAAGGTACGAAGTTAGGTTTTCTGGCTTCCTGACACCTGCCTGGTAGGATGCAGGGAAAAGCAAAAAGTTGGAATCTTTGAGTCAAAATATCAGGCAGAGGGCGCCTGGGTGGCTCAGTGGGTTAAAGCCGCTGCCTTCGGCTCAGGTCATGATCCCAGGGTCCTGGGATCAAGGCCCACATCGGGCTCTCTGCTCAGCAGGGAGCCTGCTTCCTCCTCTCTCCTCTCTCTCTGCCTGCCTCTCTGCCTACTTATAATCTCTCTCTCTGTGTCAAATGAATAAATAAAATCTTTAAAAAAAATATCAGGCAGAGAGATGCATACATTTCTGTGGCAGAAGAGAGAATCTTGAGAAAGCAAGTCCTATCATAGTGAAGCTTAGGCCAAGAGAAGTGAGAAGATGTTCATCTGGTATTAGTGGGGTCATGAGAAGAGGGAAAAGAAGACTGGTCTCAGCCAGGGCCCCGGGAGCACCAGGGACCAGGTTCTGGCCGGATGATGTTTGAATGATGTTCTCTAATTAGTTGGCAAATAGATGCTGGTATTTCTTTTCGCTGCCTTGAATATGGCCCTGGCACTGTGCCTCCATCCTGCTTGAGCCAAACATGGGGTCCCAGCTGCTATCACAACTTTGGGTCTTTTGTCGTCTCCCCTGTCATTTCTAATCAGGTCATGAGGACAGCTGATTGCGCCACCCGAGAGCTCAGGCTGCCACGGCAACCCCGCAAATGTGTTGAGGTGCTGCAGCCGACCCTCTGTCATCTGGCTCTAAGCCGCCAGGCCCCCATGAGGCCCTTACCTTCTTCAGGAGGGAAGAGGTGTGACAAACAGGTAAGATAAAAGGAGAACGAAACAGACTGTTTATGGGAATGCCTCCTTCATTTGTTCTAGACTATTACATCTGGTGGGACCATTCAATATTATTCCATCGGTCCCACCTCACAGATGGGAAAACTGAGGTGAAGAGAAGGAAGATGCCTGCTCCTATGCCTCCCAGTGACTCAGGCAGAAAGAAGGCTAAGCCAAACACTGAGACTCCTGGGGCGGCACTCTTTCAATTACGATAAACTTTTCCTCAAAATATTCATGGCCCATTCTTTTCAAATTGTATTCTCCAGAGATGTAAGGTTTTCAAGAAAAGTTCGAAAAAGAGGGAGTAGAAGAAGAGACAGGGTGGGCTGCCCCTCAAAGGAAATCTGGAAACAATTGGTCCAGAAGGATTCATAGAGAACTCATTCTCCATGTTGGGATAGGTGTGGATTTCCTCATGTGATGGGATATTTATCTCTGTCTTCACTGTGAACACGGAGAGAAATTATCTTGGCATTCTGAGCCAGCGACCAGGAAAGTAAGGTCTGTGATTTATTCATCCAACAAGGCCCTGCTTGAACCAAGATGTGTTCAGGAGTGGACCAAGGGCACAAAATCCTGGCTTTGGAGTGCTTACTGTCGGCAGAACTGGTGATGCTCTTCCTGATTCTACCACAAGTAATAATCCCTTACAAGGATGGAGTGACTTCTGACATTACAAAGGGCTCCTACACCTCTCATCTCTCTGGAGGCACTTAGCATATCCCTTGGAGACAGGGGGTGGTGGTGCGTTATGCTCTCTTTCTAAGAGGAGCTTGTGGTCACAGAGCAGAAAGAGGTATGATGAAGTCTCTGATTCTCACCAAGAAATGATGACTGATCCTTATAAACCTGGAGTCTAGCACGGTGTCTGCCACACGTGTTGCTGAACTGAATGGTGTATGAACAACAGCGGTGATGGTAGTGATGATGAGTCATATCTCAAGTCCCTCAGGGTTCTCTAGAGAAACAGATCAATATTGCAAGTGAAAATCCTGAAACATATAGGAGCAAGGCTACAAATCTTCATCTCACTTGTGGTGGCCACTGTGTCACACAGGAAAGCCCTAGAGGTTCAAGGTGTACACAGGTAGTCTGGGGAGGCTTCTTGGAGGAGGTGAACCCAGATTTGCACAGATGAAATCTGAACTTTGTCCTGCACAATAGAGAGATAGATATTCCTGTCAGAGGTAACAGTTTTTCAATGCAAGAAAAAAAAAAGGGCCTAGAGTTGAGAGTGAACTCAAGAACTGGGAGTTGGGCAGGGGTCAGGTCATGAAAAACCTAGTAGTATAGAAGAGTCAGGAATTTGGAGTGTGGGCATTGGGGCTGGTGGCAGGTTTGGAATGGGGCTAACACGATCTCCCTGGAGTCACAAACATTATTGTGATGTTTGACAAATATACATAATACTCTCTCCACATAATGGATTCTGACAGTTACATACATGCATCAAAGCACTTAGTACCAGTTCCCTCAACGGATGGCGACTTGCAGCCATGGTCCAGGCAGGAAAGGATCACAGCTGGAGCACATTCATGGCTCAGTTGTCCTAGACAAACAGGACAATTCCTCCTTTTGCAGGGGAGGGGTCAGGCCCAGAGAGGACCTGGGACCTACTGAAGGACTCTGAGACTGAGGATGTCAAAGTCAGGGCAGAACTTGGGTTCTTAAATACCAGGGTCTTTTCCCTTCCTCCCCAGGAGATAGCTGACATTTTCTTCTTTCTTTCTTCCTTCCTTCCTTCCTTTCTTTCTTTCCTTCCTTCTTTCCTCCCTCCCTCCCTCCTTCCTTCCTTCCTTTCCTTCTTTCTTTCTTTCTTTTTCTTTTCTTCCTTCCTTCCTTTTTCTTTTTTCTTTCCCTTCCTTCCTTCCTTCCTTCCTTCCTTCCTTCCTTCCCTTTCTTTCTTTCTCTCTTTCTTTCCTTCCTTCCTTCCTTTTAGATTTTTAATTTTTATATATTTATTTATGAGGGAGAGAGAGAGTACGCAAGGGAGTGAGCAAGTGCATGAGCTGGGGCTGGCGGAGGGACAAGCAGACTCCCTCCTGAGCAGGGAGCCCCACGTGGGGCTTGATCCTAGGACCCCAAGATCATGACCTGAGCTGAAGTCAGATGCTTAACTGACTGAGCCACCCAGGTGCCCTGATATTTGACAATTTCTGAAGACATTTTGATCTGTCACAACTGGGAAGTGCTACTAGATCTGATGGGTAGAGGCTGGGAAGGCTGCTATGCTTCCTACAATGCACACAAGAGGTCTCCTCAATAAGGTTTTTATTCAGCTCAAAATGTCCATCCTGCTGAGGTGGAGAAAAACCTGCTTAGCCATGCCCAACTGAAGCTCTGGTTGGATGGGGTCCTTGGAAACCATCTGGTTTCCTTCCAGCTGAGTGAGTCCAGGTCCAGTGAAGGTGCGTGGCTTCTCCAAAGTGCACAGTGCAATATTGCCATGCGTTGTTAACTTCCAGTTTCGCCCTAATGTTTATTATTAGCCTCTCGTGAACCCAACTATGGGGAAAGAAGAGAGATGTCACCCCAAAATGAGATGTCACCCAAAAAGGGCCAGAGAAAGTTGTCCTGACCAAAGTGTGTAGCAGTCACTCATACCCTCCACTAGAGGGAAAAAACAAAACAAAAAACAAAAACAAAACAGGCCCTAAGGAAGCAAACACTCACGGTCAGCACACCTGTACTCAGTAGACAGTTACGGAATGCCAGTTCCTCTTCGGGCACTGTGCTAAGCACCAAGGCATCAACCATGAGCAAGACTCCCTTTCAGCCCAGGCACAGGCAAATGAACATGCTCTCCACCACCCAAACTTTGACGGTACGGTGCTTGAGAATCCAGCCTCTGGACTCAGATGAACTAGTTTCATACACTTCTTCGCTGCAAACTAACTGGTGGAGCTTAGGTAAGTAACATAACCTCTCTGAGCTTCAGTTTTCTCATCTGTCAAATGAGAACGATAATAGTATCTCCCTCATAGGACTAATTGGAGTAGCGTGTAGACTGACACTGGGAACAGCAAGTAAAAGTGAGAGCAGTAGGTGCAGACGTAGTTGTAATTATAGACAGGAACTCTGAATTCTTGTCTTGCTTCTTCTGTCCTCAGCCAAGTGATTTTAGAGAAGCTACTCTCCATTTCTGGTTTCCAATAAAATAAGAGACTAGACTAGCTCTTTGTGGATTATGAATCTTATCCTCTGTCCCCTAATGAAGCGACTCTTGGGTCCACACTGCCCTTCTCTTCTGGAATGTGGTTGTTCCCCCCACCCCATGTATACGTTGGTCAGGCCCCCACATCACCCATAGCCCAGCCAACGTAGGGATGGCTGGATCCCTGCAATTCAGCAAAGCCGAGACGATGACAAGGCTGTGATTTCAGGAGGGCCATCTTCCTGTGCTGCCCACTGGCTGTCCCTGACTGCTTGGCATGCATCTCAGTGCCAGCCCGCAGTGATAGCGAACAAAGCCATTAGAGCGAAGATGGTAGTGTTTTTATTTTTAACGAAATGACTCATTCCCCCTCCAGCTGTGAGCTGTCGAAGCCTCAGGGAGGGAGCAGGAGATGTTAGAAGTGCAAGTTCAGGACACTGTGGCCCCACTGGGAGCCAACCACAGGGGATGTCATACACTTTTGCTCCGCTTAATAGGCCCTGGAAAAAGGTGGTTAATCTGAAGAGGCTGTCTCTGTGTTGTGGTTTTAAGGGCAAGGGGAAGGAAGGGCCAGCACACAGCCAGTGACAGTGGCGGAATTAGAAGCCTGGCTAAGGGTGGGGAAAGGGACTTATCGATGCTGTGTGGTCAGGGGCTGGAGGCTTTCTGGAACTGGGTTTACAGATGTTGGCTTAAATCAGGAGCCTTTTTTTTTTTTTAAAGATTTATTTATTTATTTGAGAGAGAGAGAGAGAGAGGGAGAGTACGAGTAGGAGGGGCCGAAGGGGAGGGAGAGGAAATCTCAAGCAGACTCCATGCCGAGCACAGAGCTGGATGCCGGGCTTGATCTCACAACCCTGAGATCATGACCTGAGCTGAAATCAAGAGCCAGACACTCAACTGACCGTACCACCCAGGCGCCCCAATTAGGAGCTTTTAAATTGCATTCTGCAAAGGCACAGGAGTTCCCCCTGGAGCACCCCCTCACCGTGTGGTCCTGGTTCTCGGCCCTGTTTCACCTGGAGAGGCTCTTCCTGTGTCCACTTCACATAGTAAAACCTCAAGAGTTGCATAATCGGGTCTTTATTATGTGCCAGCCTTTGCACTAAACACTCAATAGATATGAAGTCGTTCCGTTTCATATCACCCTTATGAAATATTTACAATTACGATTGCTATTTTACACTTCAGGAAAGGGAGGCTTAAAGCCAAGGTAAATCATTTGCCCCGAGTCACAAGGCTAATAGGCAGCTTTGCCAGAACTGGAAATCAGACCTGCCTGTCTGCAAAGCCCATTTTCTTAACCACAATGCTACATGGCCCCCCATGCTGGGCTTCCACATAAGCTTTCATTTCCCAAAAGGGTTCCATGGTTATTTTAAAAGAAATAAAATGAAAGTTTGAAAGTGACTGATTAGATGTTCCGAGATCCCACCTGGCCCCAAATTTCCAACTTCTACGATTTATAGAGGGAAGAAAGCAGAGGCCTCATCACAAAGGTTGACAGGAGACAATGGACAAGCTCTGGGATAATAATAGTGCTAATACCTGAGCACTTAATAGGCGAGGCAATGCTCTAAATCCCTCATACACATGAACTCATTTAATCCTTGCGCCAATCCTCAGGAGCAGGTGGCATTCTTTCTACTCCCACTTCCAGATAAGGAAGCCATACACGAGGTTATAACTCAGATTCAAGGTCACACAGATAGAAGGTAAGAGGCCAGTTTCTAGAGTCCATGCTCATCACGGCTGTGCTCTGCTGAGATGACTAACACTGGGGGAAACCACTTTTCTTAATATCAGCGTTTATTTTTTAACATCACACCAATGCAAATTTATGTAAATAGGCACGCAGATCAGCTGCTACCCTGGCATTGGTGCCAGCTTCCCATCAGGGATGTTGATGCAACAAAATTTGGCCATTGTCGCTGATGTGAGCTATCATAGTGGTAGACATTTCAGTAATTCCCCACATTTTTCAGGCTTGGAAGAAATATATGCTTATTATATAGCTATGTGCCTATACAGGCTGAAATTTTGCATTTTCTTTCTTAGAGGTATTTTTCCAACTGTGGATTGTTGGTATCCATTGAAAATGAGATAATGTCTAACACCGCATTTTCATACTGCTGCATCTGGAGCTTGCCACAGTCCTACAGAGAAGGCAGAACATCCCTTCTTGGAGAGGGAGCAGACAGGGTGAAGGGGCTTTCTTTGGATATCCCTGGAAGTTGTTGGCCTGGTTTCTCTTTCTATGTCTCCTACCTTCTTCACCATGGAGTTTTCCTAATGGTGTGTATTACTTTCTTAGTTGGATGCAGGAAAGCTAGTGTCCATTTTTTTTTTCTCATAGAAAGGAAGGGAAAGGAAACTGCATCACCTATCTCTTTAAAATTGGATCTATATGGCCAACAGACACATGAGAAAGTGCTCAACATCACTCGGCATCAGGGAAATACAAATCAAAACCACAGTGAGATACCCCCTCACACCAGTCATAATGACTAAAATCAACAAGTCAGGAAACACCAGATGTTGGCGAGGATGCGGAGAAAGGGGAACCCTCCTACACTGTTGGTGGGAATGCAAGCTGGTGCAGCCACTCTGGAAAACAGTATGGAGGTTCCTCAAAAAGTTGAAAATGGAGCTACCCTACGACCCAGCAATTGTACTACTGGGTATTTACCCTAAAGATACAAAGGTAGTGATCCTCAGGGGCACGTGCACCCGAATGTTTATAGCAGCAATGTCCACAGTAGCCAAACTATGGAAAGAACCTAGATGCCCATCAACAGATGAATGGATAAAGATGATGTGGTGTATATATACAATGTAATACTATGCAGCCATCAAAAGAAAAGAAATCTTGCCATTTGCAACGATGTGGATGGAAGTAGAGGGTATTATGCTGAGCGAAATAAGTCCATCAGAGAAAGACAATTATCATATGATCTCTCTGATATGAGGAACTTGAGGGGCAGTGTGGGGTTTCGTGGGGGGTAGGGAGGGAAAAATGATGAGACAAGATGGGATGGGGAAGGAGACAAACCATAAGAGACTCCTAATCTCACAAAACAAAGTGAGGGTTACTGGGGGGTGGGAGGGTAGGGATAGGGTGGATGGGCTATGGATATTCGGGAGGGTTTGTGCTATGGTGAATGCTGTGAAAGGTGTAAGCCTGATGATTCACAGACCTGTACCCCTGGGGCAAAAAAAAAAAAAAAAAAGTGGATCTATGCATTCACAGAAGACCTGCAGCCTGATAAAGAGAGAAAGCGCACTGATAACTAGGATACCCGGCAGTGTACCCTTACGTTTTGGTTAGGGTGACCACACCGTGTATCATATAAAGAATGAAAAGGGGTGCTATTCATAATTACGCCGGGACCACAGGATGAACTGAGACCATCCTGCGTGAACTGGGATGTCTGGTCACAAATGCTGAAGACGGATCATTTATTTTCTATTCTCCAAAGCCCCCAAATATAGGTGACTTTCTTTGTTCTGAATCTCAGAAAGGTGTAATGTGCCCAGGGTCACATAGCAAATGCATGACAGCGTTGTCTGTCTGATTCCAAATCCCTGGGTCAAGGCTGACAAGAGAGATGAGGACCCTGACACGCTAGCCATTTAAGAGCTGACTCTGGAGGTTCCTTTGTTGTCAAGCCTTTCTTCTCCCCACCATATTCCCAGCCATTGTCCTTGACCATCAGAGCTCAAGTGGGGCGCGATGACTGTGCTGCTCCAGCAGAGGGCAGTGTTGTCATGCCGGCCAAGGCCAAGGGCTACAGGAAACAGGATGGGGGCCCTGGCTAAGCAGGCCCAGTGGCCTGCGCAGCAACCCTAAAACAACCAGCCTCCTAGGGCTGCCTGCTGACCAGCTGCTTCCCAGGCTCCCATTCCCTTAAGACTCACCGTGGATAAACCTGTTGTCCCCTTCATCTGTCTACTGGCTCCCAAAATACAAGACCAGAACAAATTCAAGAGCTCCACGCCACCTGGGGTGGAAAGAGACGCAGGGAGAGTCTCCAGACTGGAATCCGGAACTGTTGCCATTTTCTTGTCTGCTCAGAATGACTCCAGAGCTGAGACCACTGTTGACATATGTGTTACCACTTAATCTTTCATAAGAAATCCTTTTCAGGGGGTAGCAGAATTCTGGATCCATGCCAGTTTAGATAATTACATTCCCCCAGAAAACAGCTCTGAAGGCTGCATTCTTTTTCCGGCAAGAGTGAAGGGGTTTCGAGGATGTAGGGTAGGCATTGGTGGGAGGGTGACAAAACGGTCCATGAAAAAGAAAGACCTGGGTTTGATGAGAAAAAATAAACCTCAAAGTGTCACCCACTAACCATTTTTTTTTTCTTCCCTTGGCCTCATTCAAAGTGAGATTCATTTGTAGTTTTTGTCTGTAACTAAGAATTCAATTTTTGCTCTTTTAAAAGAAACCTGACTTACAGGGGGTGTGAAACAAAGCAGAAAATGATAAGAGGAGGAAAAATATAACAATTCAAATGGAAAAAGGAGAAAGAAAAAAAATCCTTTTAACAATTTCTCTCATCTAAAGTGGATGGGACAGCGTTTTTATATTAAGTTCAGCATTTTGTCAGGAGGGGATGAAAATGCCCTGTGATCCTCAAACTAAGAATTGCTGGTGATTTTAAACCCTCCTGCTGGCTTAGATCTTAATCAACCAGAAAACCTCAAAATGACAAACAAACAAAAGACAGCTTTGCTCTCTGAGGTTCATTAGCTCAGGCCAAGGTTGAGAAGACGCGCTAGAAACAGGCGGGCTCCAGAAGTCACTTTGTGGGCAATTCTCCCTCCTCCCCCCTCCCCCCCTCCCAGCCGGTCTTGTTCTCTCACAACCAGTGGCCTTTCTTGATTGTTTCCTGGAGCTCCTGCTTCCTGGAGTCTGTGGAAGGAGAGGAGCGAGGCGGATGTGGCAGGTGGGGAGGAGGCAGGGGCTGTCTGGTGTGCTGGCTCAGGCAGAGCCCACTTCCACGCCTCTGCTTTCAAGGACGATTGCCAGCATCATGAGGATCACAGTGACTGCAGACCGAGCTCCAGCTCCTCATCTTCTGTCCCAGCCCAGGCCCAGCTCCTCATCCTCTGCTCCCTCCTCACGTCCAAAAGTACCACCATCTTCTGGACGCCTGATTAGAAAACCACAGGCACCCGTCCTCCTAACCTTTCCCTTCTCGGCCAGTTTTCAAGTTCTATCAAAACATCTTCCAAACCTCTCTCTCCCTCTCTCTGGCTCTCCCACCTATCTCCTTACACACACACACACACACACACACACACACACTCTCTCTCTCTCTCTCTCTCTCACACTCACACGTTTACACACACTCTCATGCTGCTTCCCACATATACTCTCTCATACATTACCACACTCACAGATGCTCTCCATACTCTTTTACACTCTCGCAGTGACAATCTTTCACACACACTCACACTTTCACATTCTCACACACACTCTCACATATATTCTTACATACCCTCACAGTCATAACTTCACACTCCTTCACACTCATACTCACACATTCTCTCACATACACACTCACATAGCCTCATAAACACACTCACAAATTCACACACTCATACTCTCACATTCTCACACATATTCTTTCACACACTCTCACATACACACACACCTTCATACTCTTTCATCCATATACTCTCACATTCTCACACTCTCACACACACACTCGCACTTTCACCTTCTTTCACACACACTCATACTCTCCCACATTCTCCCACATGCTCTCATACTCGTTCACATTCCCACAGTCACACTCTTTCACACTCATACTCTCACTCTGACACACCCTCACACAGACACGCAGCTCCTCTTTTTTCGTGTCCCCAGGTCTGGCCCTCAATATCTTTCTCCTTAATAAGTTCTCAGCTCTTCTCCCTGCCTCTCTATGCATGACGTCCAAAGTAAACCTCCTTAAGCCCATTTCTGATGGTATAGTTTCTCTCCAAAATCCTTCAGCAGCTCACTACCACCTACAGGATCAAGTCCTAACTCCTTAGCCCGGCATTCAAGGTCCTTCAGGACGGGGCTGTCCCCTGTCTGTCAGGCTTCTGTTAGGGTCCTGTGCCTCACCAGTCCCTGTGCTCCAGCCATACAGAGCCTCCTGTTATTCCTCAGCACTGTCTTCATACCCAGCGTATTTTCTCGACTCGTGGTTCCCTTGACTTAGCCGATCCTGCCCAGTCCTGTCTACTCATCATGCTTCGGCTTAAGCCCTCTTCTTTCTGAATGCTATACTCCTCACCCCCCAAATCTCTGCCGCAAACGGAAGTAAATCTTCCCTGCTTCTGACCTTCCATGATGCTTTACTTGCAACACATATTTTTAATTGATCTAATATTTACCCTTTTTTATACTCATGGTTTTGTTGTTGTTTTTTGTTTTCCTTCTTAAGTGTGCATTCCGTGAAGATAGGGAATCATCTTCATTCCACACATGGCTTAATTCAATGCCTTCTGTATGGTGAGTTTTAAATGGCAATTTGTTGAACAGATTAATGTATACTTTTAAGAACCCATAAATGAAGGAATGAATCAGACTTGCATGGATGCGTGAATAAATGACTTTGTGCATGGATGAATTAATGAATCTGTGTCCTTATGCATTCAAATATACTGTAGGGGCCTACTATGCAAACTAATCCGGGAATAGATGAATGCTTACATGCATAAACGAGTTAAAATATGCAGGGATGGCTCTGTGAATGAATGACCTGGTGGCTGGATTCCTGGTTCTTGGGATTGTCTCTCACAGAAAAGTTGACTAAGTCTCTTTCACATACCACTGTTGTATTGTACTTTCGCCAACATTTCTTGAGTACAAGTTGGTATTTACTAATTAAGAGCCTTACCTATGTTCATATCTTTAACCAAACAAATCCATTTTCTTTCTGTTTTGGCTCTCTGGGTGAGGCTGGACCACATTTCACCATATTACTGATGTTGTGCATGAACGATAAAATTAATTCCAGGCATTTTCTCAAACCTTCTCTTTCTACATCTTGACTGGGCTTCCTATTCAACTCTCAGATCATCGTTCTTTCTTGATTCTTGATTCTAGCACCCACTCGTTTTTATTGAGGGTGGTCACCACCAACCAACCCCATGCCAAGACATCCAGTGAGGGGTTAATATTCTGATCATATTTTCACTGAAGTGGTTTGGCTGTTTCTCTCAGAAGGCAGTAAATGATCCATTCTTAAGTGTTCCCAGAAGGATGGCATCTTTACCTCTCTGTATCACACAGCGGCCAAATCTTTGGGTTTTACTTTAATCCACAATGGAGATTATCTGCACTCTAAGTTCTTGTTAGAGGATTTTATTGTGAGTCGAATGAGAGCCAGCCCTTTTCAGAAGCTCGTTTACGACATCTGATGTTTGATAGAGAAAGTCTAATAGACGTGCTAACTATCCATTCATCTCCAGTCTCCACTGGAAAGGAAATACCTGAGTCACATTATCTCAGCCCATGGCAGAAATGCTTTCCTTGAGTTACGACTTAATATTTTGCTCTTTGTCTTTACAGAGGGTCGATAGGAAAACTGCCCAAAAGAAAAAAGCATGTTTGTATTTTTCCGAAACCGTGATTGAAGATTGGATCCACTATTTAACTCAATGGACTCCAAAGTCTCTATTTATATTATAGAAAGAGTCCTAAAACTAAATAATGGGCCATACCGTAAGCTAAGTAAGGAGCATGTGGGCTGTGTTCTACCATGGTACATGCCCCAGTGAAAGGATATGGTATAAGTCAATGATTGATGTGGGTCATATCTGACACAAAAAATACTACAGCGTGAGATTTAGGACCTGGGACCAGGCCTAGGTCACAAGGTATTTATTAGACAGAATGGGAACTCAGAGGCCACGAATGTTTATTGTCCTGTTTACCTGGCTTATCACCAGGTATCAGCAGTAGGAGTCCAGAAAGCATTCTAGAACAGAGGTCACAAAATTCTTGCTTGTGGTCTGGCTGCCTGTTTTATAAATAGAACATTGTCAGAACACCGCTATATTCATTCATTTATGCATCGTCTATTGCTGCTTTCACGCTCTAACAATAGAGATGGACTAGTTGCTACAGAGCCTTGATGGTCCACAGAGCCTGAAATATTTACTATTTGATTCGAGAAAAAGGGCATTGAGATGGAGTCAAAGTACATGAGTTAGTATCCAAAGTTTGTACATATTTAAAAGTTCCTGCACCATCTGAGATGCAATACCCTCAACGGCAGAGTGGGATTACTCATTCTGTATATATTATAGGTTTTGGCAAGACTGAATAAGAAACTGTGATTGCAAATAGCTAGCCTGGTAGCTAGCTCTGTGTGAAGCTTGGGGAACAGGACAGGACGACACGTACACAGACAAAGATGTGCTCTTCCAAACAAGAGTCAGTGCTTCATTTTCTCTCCAGGAGAGCCACTCTCAGAAGAATTTCTTCAAAAGCCATGGCCTAGAGAGAGACCATTTTCTTGCCAGAAAGTGCGATTGAGCATTCTGTCAGTCCTTCTCGCTGCACAGGAACTAGGCGGAGATAATCTCAGGTGGAAGAGCACGGTGCATGTCTTCCAGGGCCTCACATGTCAGGTACGATTTAATTTCAGATAATGTCCAAACTAGATAAGAAGCCCATTGGTAGTGTGAGCAGATCTTCAGGTTCTGCCTGGGTCAGTGGTAGCACCAGCTCTAAGCTAGGGGAGACTTTACTGAGATGAAGGTGTACTCCACCTTGCTTCCCTCCCCTGCCCCCTCCTTTGATTCCTAATGCTGGGTTCACTAATGGGAATTACCACTTGACACTCAAGTTTGCTTGAGTTAAGCTGCTCCTCATATCTCTTCATCCCCAGTATCTAATATCAGTATGTCCAATGCACTCAGACCATTCAAACGGACCTGCTCCACCCGACATCACAAATGCAGAGGACAAGACCACACCATCTGGCACAATGCAGACATTCAGCAAATTCAATTCAAATTGAACTGAACAAAATTGGGTTTGAATCTTGCAGGGGCAGATGATGATGATGATGATGATGATGATGATGATGATGATGATAGGAGTATGGTGGTAGTGGGATGATGGAAGCTGCAATGAATGGATCAGAGTGACATTTGGCAAAACTGTAATATATTAAACCAAGAATTGAACAAATGCTCAAAGCCTGGACTGCTGCTCACACAACCTGGTGGCTCTCAACTGAAGTGACTATATACATAAGGCAAATATTCCACATGGGAGACAAAGCTCTTCTTTAAAAAAAAAAAAACATTTGAGGGGGGAGGGGCAGAGGGGGAGGAAGAGGGAGAGAATCTCAAGCAGACTCCCCAATGAGCGCAGAGCCCCATATGGGCCTTGATCTCACGACCCACGAGATCATGACAAGAGCCAAAACCAAGAGTTGGACACTCAACCAGTTGAGCCACCGAGGGGCCCCATAGCTCTTCTTTATTGATAGGGGAACCAATACGCAATAACTTACAATGATGAGCTCTGGTAAAAGCCAACTTGCAGCCCGAAGCTTAGAAATCTAATCTGGCCTATTTAACTCCTTTCCTTAAATTTGAGGTGGCTGAGTCTACAGAGGAAGTTATGGCATAAGTTATTCACTCAGTTATAGGCATGCATGAAGTGGGATAGACATATAGACTTGCCTATCTTTCTCCACGGAGGCAGAAGGTACCCAGATATGCTTATCCCACAGGAGCAGGAAGTAATCCTGAACATGAACACAACCCATTCAAAGTCCTGGAGATGACCAACCAGATTGGCTACTAATGGAGCTGGCAGAGATGGAGGCATAGGAGATTTGGTAGAGGTTTTCCTCTTCCTACAATTTACCATGGTAGAACACTTTGCTAAGCATTTACAAGCATGTTTTCCCCACTTTAAGTTTCACAAAAATCCTGTGGGATAAATCGAATCATTTTCCAGGTGAGGAAATAGGTTCAGAGTGATCAAGTAATTTGCCTGAGGTCACTCAATTAATAAATGGCTGAGCTAGATCTCAGACTCAAGTCTGTCTGGTTCCAAAGCCTATACCCTTTCCATTACACCCTCACTACTCAAAATGTGATCCATGGACCAGCTGGTCAGCATCACCTGGAAGCCTGGCAGCATTTTGGGAGTGTAGGTGTCTCAGGCCCATTTCGGACCTGCTGAGTCTGAATATGCAATTTAACAAAATCCCCAGGTGATTTGTGAACATACTGAAGTTGGAGGAACACCATGCAATACAACATTGGTTAGCTTCCACCATTATTCCGTTTTTCCAGGAAACGAGACCACTTATTGTGGTCATACCATGCATAGGAAGCTGATGTGGGTAACTAGACTTATGATGCCTGCTGGGTGGGAAACCTAAGGCCTGAGTTTTCTGAGGACCCTGGGCACTTTGTATCAACTAGTCTGTTCCCCCTACTAGATCCAATGTCCCAGTTGCTACCCCATCTTCACTTACTTTCTTCCGTTTGATCTGAGGTCATGAAATCCCAGCATATGTTAGGCAGATTTTGTCTAAGCATCTCAATGTGTGGCCACCCCAGACTCTCAGAGAAGGAAAGAATCTGTTATATTTCCCATGGAGGAAAAAGAATACGCAGATATGTCTGTAGAATTCTGTGGAAATGAAGTCCCATGATAACCTAAAAAAAGAGTTTGTTGTGAATTTATAGTCACTTATTTTCCTTTTTCATTTTTGATATAGTTTTGTTATTTCTCAGTGTAATTTCCTATGGCAGATTAAGATCCGTAATGTTCCAAGATACTGTGATTCATGCATAAGAGAGATTTGAAATGAAAGATACATTTGTTGATACTTACTGCTCAGGCGCTTGATAAATATTCTCTCATTTTTGCCTCAAAACAACACTCTGAGGATAGGGGAATTATCCCCACTTTATAGATGAAGGCAATAAGTTCAGTTTCTGGTCCTACCACCAAAATCAGTTTTAAGTGTAGAGTTGTACCATTCTCAAAATGCGTATGTTTGGGGTGAATGATAGATAACATATTAGGGGTGAAGGATGCCTAGAAATGAATAAGACATAAGGTCCTAAGTCAACTATCTTATTTGAATATTTTAAGGTGGGGGAAATTAATACATTTAACTGGTAGGTATTTAGGTTTTTTTTTTTGTTGTTTTTTTAAGAATCATGCACATATTAAAGGGTAGAAAGCAAATGTTGAAATTTTGAGTGAATTTATGACAAATAGAAGATTTGGATAACTCTTCAAGGATGTCCCAAAACCCTGGGGATAGGCTTTTCATCTTCTCTCTGTTGTTAGCAATAGCAGCAGCAGCAGAAGTAGCAGAAGGAATGGTGCAGTGGTAATAGCTTCAAAGCTACTGTATTTGTTACCTATTGATGCATAATAAATGGTCTCCAAACTTAGTGGCTCAAAACAATACACAATTATTATTTCACAGTTTCTGTGGGTCAGGAATCAGGACATGGCTTAACAGGTTCTGTGCTTCATGTTCCTACAGGCTGTGGTGACACTCTTGACTAGGGCTGTGGTCTCACTTGAAGTCTTGACTGGTGAAGGATACCCTCCCAAGATCATTCAGTGGTTGCTGATAGGATTCAATTCTTTATAGGATGCTGGATTGAGGGCCTCAGTTTTCTGCTGGATGTTGGCCTGAGGCCACCCTCAGTTCCTTATTGCATGAACCTCTCCAATATGGTAGCTGGCTTCATCAACGTTTGTAAGGTGAGAAGACAATAGAGAGAGCCCAGCAAGATAGAAGTCATAGCCTTTCATAACCTGCCCATTGAAGTGACATTCTTTCATATTTGCTACATTCTGTTTTCTAGAAATGATTCACTAGGAGAGGGGATTACATAAGGACTTGAATAACAGGAAGAAGGAATCATTTGAAAGATTTCTATCATAATTACTACTCACTGAGTATCTCTGATGTGCCTGGAATTCTGCTAATCCCTTACCTTACATGATCTTATTTAATATTCACAACTTTTAGTTGAAGTGTGGCTTATAACACCCATACCTATTTTACAGATGGGGGATCTGAAAAACATGAAGCTAAACAACTTGTGCAGGCTTACACAGTGTCAAGGTCAAGATGAAAATCATGATTTGTGTGATACTAAAGCCCTCGTTCTGAGACGAACTCTTTATAAAAATGTTATCATCATCCCCAGGGTCTTTGTAGGAAGCAAGGACCACAGGCTCATTTTCCAGCCAAGTCCTTGGAATGTAAAGTTCTAACACATTCAGGGGACTCAATCCAGGGATACAGATACTTATTAGAGAAACATTTTAGTAAGCAAATAAAGGGGGCATCTGTTTACAGGAATTATTGTTAATAGGAACATCTGGTGTTGGCTGAGGCATAAGGGAAGCGACTCTGTGGAGGTAAGAGAGGGATCTGAAAAAATGACAATGAATGGGATGGTCACTGCCTCATCCTTCCTTGGTGGACTTTGTTCAAATACCTCCGAGATGGGGATTAGGACAAAAAAAGAAATAGTACTTGAGCAAGATTTAAAAAGTCTCTGAACATAAGGAGAATCAATTTGGGAGCCATGAGTCAAGGAGTAGCACAGAATTGGTATATCTTAGAGATGATTTTTTTAAAGATTTTATTTATTTGAGAGAGAGAGAGAAAGAGAAGGAGAGAGTGTGTGTATGTGCACAAGTGGGGTGAGCAAAGGGAGAGGAAGAGGGAGAAGCAGACTCCCCGATGGGCTTGATCCCAGGACCTGAGATCATGACTTTGATCATGACCTGAGCCGAAGGCAGTTGCTTAACCAACTGAGGCACCCAGGTGCCCCAAGATGAGGTTTTTTATTGAAGGACACCTAACTAACTCAATCATACTGGCCATCAGGTTGGTAGAAATAGGGCAGACTTTAGCTTGGTTTGATTCACTGGCTCTATGGTGTCACCAAGGCCTTGATTTCTTCCTGTTAATTTGCTTTGCCTTCTACAGCATTTACTTTATCCTGAAGCTGGCCCTATTTATTTGTTTATGTATTTATTTAGATTTATTTATTTATTTGAGAGACAGAAGGGGAAGGGGCAGAAAGAGAGAGAGAGAGAGAATCCTGAAGCAGACTTCTCAGTGAGCGGGAAGCCCAATGAGGGGCTCAATCCCAGGACCTGGAGACCACGAACTGAGCTGAAGGCAGATGCTTAACTGACTGAGCCACCCAGGCATCCCAACTGGCCCCATTTCTTAATCATAAAATGCTTATTGGAATGTCCAGGGCTACATACCTCTCTGCCCATATCTAGAGACTGTGTCTGAGAAGTACAGGCAGCCTTGTCCAGAAAAACTCTACAAACTGCTCCTTACTTCTTACTGGTCTGAATTTCGTCACATGTTTATATAATAACAGTGGCCTAGGTGTGAGATCATGGTGATTAGCTAGAATGAGATACATGTCCTATCCTTAGACCCAGAGACATTTAAAATTCCCTTTTTAGGGATGCCTGGATGGCTCAGTCTGACTCTTGATTTCAGCTCAGGTCATGATCTCAGGATTGTGGGATCAAGGACCGTAACAAGCTCTGCACTCAGCACGGAGTCTGCTGGAGATTGTCTCCCCCTCTCTCTCCCTCTGCCCCTCCCCTTGCTCTCTCTCTCTAAAATAAATACATAAATCTTTTAAAAAGTCCCTTTTTAGCATAATTTGGTTATGTCATCTATTTTTATTGTGGGGTTTGATTGAACCTGGCTATGATTGAAGATCAACCCCCTGAGAATGAAAGTACTCTTATCTCATATGCAAATTTTTGTTCCAAAACTGTATCTGGACACAAAAGTCAGGGACAGAAAGATTTGTTGAAAAGAACACAGAATACGGTATCAAAATACTCTTGTCCTAGCCATTTGTCAGGTGATCTTGGGTATTCTTTGACTCATTCAACTAATGTTAATGATCTTACCTGGGGCTGTGCTCTGTAGGCTATGTTCCATAGGACTAAGCTCGTACTAAAAACTCAGTGAATATGTCAGTTGAATGGATTAATGTCTTTTGATAATATAAAGATCAAGTCAGACAAATATCACTAATCAAAATGTCACCCAAATAGTACAAAGTGCGATTCCAAAATTTCAAGCCAACATGTTCCCTTCTCCTATGTTTATACCTATTATGGCTTCAATCCCCAATAGTGGCTAAAAAGACCCTCCTACCCCAGCTGTTCTCTGGGGCTGTGGAGTCCATGTCGAATGAAAATTTTCTCAATTATAAATTGATTGAATTAATCCAAATGATATCAGAATAGGATGGAAATGAAAGGCATCCTTGGGAAAAAAAGAATGTGAATAGAATGGGTAGAGAAAAACAGAATGGTTAAAGAGAATTTACAAAAGGCATGTGCATGTTGAATGCACATGAAATCAGGGAAAGTCAGTGCACTGTACTGAGGATGGGAAGGGCCATTATACATTAAAGGCTGATTGTATGTACATGAAAGACTGCATTATTTCAAATTAATCAAGAGAAATATAGGACACTAGTAGACACAAGCACATTTTAAAAGGCGCTATATTCAGTGAGCATCCATCAAAAATAAAATCACTCCACTGTCATAGAGCATGCCCCATTACAACAGAAATGACCTGTGTTCATGTCTGCATAGCTCAGGCCATGTCTCAGTCACAACATGGTATGGATTTTAATGGGCAAAAACCATGACATCACAGAAGTCTAAGTGGCGGTGAGAATGTTTTTTTTTTTTTTCCAGATAGGTTTGGCTGATAGTGGTATTTAAGCACTAACTTGAAATTATGTAAATATATGTATATTACATGTTAATGAAAAAATAATTTAAGAGAACTGAATCCAGAAATACAGTTGCTCCAAACAGTGCAAGTCCAAGACATTCCTTGTAACTATCTACTGCTTTTTCTTGTCTGTCTTCTTTCCTTCTCACCCCTACTTATTACTTCTTTAAGTCTATGAGGATGGGCTTCTTAATTTGGAACTCTATATGGATTTAGGGGGTCAAGAAACTCCCTGAAATTTCACCCGATTTTATACATGGAAGAAAATGCATTTTTCCTGGAGAGAGTATCCCATATTCGCAAAGGGATATGTAGAGCATCCATTTTCCCACCCTGCCAATGTTAAGAGTCATCACATTAACTGGAAGGAACAATGTAGTGTGAAAAGAGCCAGAGGTTTTTGAGAATAAGAGGGATTTAAACTCTAGCTCCATAAATTCCTTGAACAAATTAGTAAACATCTCTACTCTTAGATTCCTTCTTTCCCTGTAAGTTTATTATTTAAATCAGTTTATCAAATAAGCTAAATAAGTATTTAGAGCATCTAACTCAATACATGGTATGTAGTAGGTATTCAGAAAGTGATAGCTGACATTATTATTATGATTTTTCTTTTCTTTTCCTTTCTTTCTTTTTATTTGTTTGTTTGTTTTTCAGAATGGTAACCAAAGCACTTGAATGCGATCTCTGTGTTTTGTATGTAGTCTAGTCAGGAGTGATCACCCCAAGTCAACCAATTGGGCACATTCCTCATACGAAATTATTGGAGAGTTAGACTCACCTCAGTTTACCCTATATATGCTAAAGTAATTTTTTGGAAGATAGTATCAGGTATTTTTCCATAAGCCACATGGTATCTGGAGACTGGCCCATGAATTCCATTTTGGATCCCTCAAATCAGTAGGTAGAAAACACTTAGATGGTTCTGCAAGTGAATATGTGACCTTGAACAAGTCATTTAAATTTCCTGAGCCTAGTTGCTCCATCTCCAGCACGGAAAGTCCTAATGCTTATTGCTCCAGCTACCATACACTTTTCCTTCTCTCACAGCTTTGTTACACTTTTTCCGAGGAAACTCTTTGGATCAAGTCTGCAAAGCAAATCGTTCCATTACTCAGCGTGCCTCAGCTCTTATGTGCAGAATTTGTAAGTGGATAACTTCAACAAGGGCTTTCTTACTTCTATACAGGTGTCTAAGTGACTCAGCTGTGAACACTCTTTTGACCTCAGAGAAACTCATGGTTGGGATTTTCATCAGACTTACTAGGCCTCATTTATATATGACGTCCAGCAGCAAGGGACCAGGTCACGTCCCCCCAACTGCCCTTCAAAAGTTTCTGTGTACCGAAGACTCTGCTCTTCTTTTACCTAGACACCCTTCCCCCTGGCCACCCACTGTGCCCACATTTGGCCATTTCTGTATTCTCTCCTGCTTGGTGCCTTTGCTGAAAAGACCTTCAGTTTTCCATCTCTCTATTTAGCCATCGAACTTAACCTAAACCATTTTTGACAATGAAAAACAAGACTGGGTTTATTAAAAAAAATCTTCTTTGATCTTTAATCATGGCTGAAGATAATTCAATCTGGTCTTCATTATCACGGTGGTGTGTAAGCAGCAGCTGCAGCCCCTGACTCAGATAAATGCTTGCCCTGTATTATTACAGTAAAACCAACACCACAGAATGATATTTTTTTCTCTCTTTCTTGATATCATCACAGAGAATTAATGTTCCTTTTTTTCATTACTGCTTCATTGTATGAAATATGGACTAAATCAAACCTCTGGTCAGATAGTTTCTTCTACAATATTGGAGGAGTGGGGGGAGGAACTCAACCGCTGAGATCAACGGGTGAAAGCTACAGTGTGGAATAATCGGTGGAGAATGTTTGGTGTGTGTTCATAAAGAGAGGAGACAGAATGTTATCCATTTAAAGTTTCCTCCTTAATCTAAGCTGTTCTGGGTCCTCTTTTTTAGTCAATGGCATTTCTGTCCTCACTCATAGGGAGGTCCAAACTCCATCTTAATAATGGTTAAATGTTGGAACATTATCAAAAAGAGTTTGACTAGGAGACAGGTAGAAGACCTGAATCCTGCCTTATTCCATCTATTCCGTTTCTTTGCAAGAATTCCCAAGGGCGGTAAACACATAAACAACGACAGCAAGTTAAAAATTAAAATTCCACTTTCTTTTTGGCAGGGCCTATGCCAGAAACCCAAATCTGATCTCTTTGTTAAATTGGACTGGAACAGGATGGGGAAGGAGAAAAGGAAATTATTTCTCACATAATGTCCAAATCTAAATCTTACCTTTAGCCTAGTGATTTTTAGCTTTTCACCTGGGTAGCTTTTACCACGTGGGTCCTACCCCAAAAGGTTTTTATATAATTGGTCTGGGAGGCAGCCTGGAGAATCAGAATGTTCAAAAGTTTTCCAGATGATTCTAGTATGCACCCCAGGTGGAGAGTACTGTTTTCTGGCTGTCTGACGCTAAAGGGGCAATTTCCTAGAACAGTACTTCTCCAGCGTGAATGTGCATAGGGATCACCTGGGATCTTGTCAAAAAGACTTTGATTTAGTAGCCCCGGAGTGGGACCCAAGAATCTGCATTTCTATAAGCTCCCTGTCGCTGCTGCTGGTGGTTCACAGACTGTACTTCCAGTACCAAGGTCCTGACTGGAGAGAGAAGGGGAATTTGCAGGGTTGATCTGCTAACTTATTGATCTGAATGCAATGAAGGGAAAGAATAGAAGATTGCATGGCAAGTTTGAGCATCACCCACTGGTCCTGTCCTGGGGTGCATTCTCCCTATCTCTGTCCTGGAGTCTCACCTAAAGAGATTAGTAACTTTTTCTTTAATATTATTATTATTGTTGTTGTTGCATCACCCACTGGTCCTGTCCTGGGGTGCATTCTCCCTATCTCTGTCCTGGAGTCTCACCTAAAGAGATTAGTAACTTTTTCTTTAATATTATTATTATTGTTGTTGTTGTGTTGTTGTTGTTGTTATTTTAATTTATTTGACAGAGGGAGAGAGAGATCACAAGTAGGCAGAGAGGCAGGCAGAGAGAGGAGGAAGCAGGATCCCCACTGAGCAGGGAGCCCAATGTAAGCCTCGATCCCAGGACCCTGAGATCATGACCTGGGCCGAAGGCAGAAGCTTTAACCCACTGAGCCACCCAGGCACTCTCTTTATTATTTTTTAAAAAGAATTTATTTATTTATTATAGAGAGAGAGCACAAGTAGGCAGAGCAAGAGGGAGAAGCAGGCTCTCCACTGAGCAGGGAGCCTGATGTGGGGCTCAATCCCAGGACCTTGGGATCATGACCTGAGCCAAAGGCAGCCACTTAAATGACTGAGCCATCCAGGCACCCTGTAACTTTTTCTTTAAAGCAAGGTGGGGTAGGGAGAGGAATCCCTTCCCAACAGTGTTTTCAGTGTGAAGAAGGATTTGAGATTTACTCCTCATTCCTCTTTGAATCAATCCATTGCCAACTTCTGAGTTCCCCCTCTGAAATATTACCTACCTTCTTCTCTTCATTTCAGCTCTAACTACTTCATTTTGTTATCTACCCATCTAGAGTGATCTCTCTAGCTCTAGTTTCTTCGCTGTCAAAATTTTCTGCATGCCCTTGCTAGATTAATCTCACCAGGAGATGACTGAGTTATTTACATAATCTTATATCTAATAAATCTAAATTCCTTAGCTTCTCATATAAGCCCAGCTCACTGTGCTCCCAAATAGGCCATATCCTAATCCCACCACATTTGCCATCTTCTGAATATATTATATATGATTCTATTCAACCATTCTTTCATTCACATGTGTATTCATTCATTCATTCATTCATTCATTCATTCATTCATTCATTCAAGATGGCATCAGACATGCAAACAAAGAATTGCATCACAGTGTATGATCTGAGAGTATCAGGAAAGGCTTCACAGAAGAGGTAATTTTTGATCTCAGTCTTCTAGGAGAATGGATTTTAAGGTGGATAAATCAATTTTGAGTCCAAGAGACAGGAAATGCAAGCTTTTAGAGGCATGAAACAGAGGTCTTCATGTTCAAAAGGTACAAATATTTTGTAGTGTAGTTTTAGGAGGCTAGGGTGTATAGGAAAATATAGTGAATGGAGTAGAAACACGGGCAAAGAGACTATGGAGCCCAGAGATCTGTTGTAGGCAGCAGGGAATCTAGAAAGATTTGATGCTTGTAGAGTTATATTAAGATGTATGTTTGCTCACCTTTTGGCATTTGCCTTTGTTGTTCCCTCTCCCTAAAACATTCTTTATCCTCCACTTTCCCTGTGAAGGTTTACTCACTTGTGTGTTAGTTGAAATAACCTCTCCTTACCAAAGAGAATCAATCTTTCTTTCTGCACTTTGGATTCATCTTATTCAGGTGACATGTATCTCTGTACCTCTATTTTAACATATTTTGACAGCAAATATTATGCCCTATTAATCTTTGAATCTCTTTACCATTCCACACCTAGGCTTTCTTCTGGCACATGTTAGCTGTTCAATAAACAGTTGTTGAATTAAATTAAACAGGATAGGAAAAGCCATGCCATCAATTACGGCTTTAAGCATCACCATCTCCACTCTTCTTATATTTGACTTGAGTGTTGATCAAAGAGTATTTACTGACAAAGCCATGTATTCACTCCAGTACTGTCTCCACAGAGACTTTGCTCAAAAGCAAAGGGTTGGGAGTTAAAAGGCATCTTGCATCACAACCAAAGTGATGGCTCAATTTCTTCTGTCAGGACTTCAAGTCCAGATGCTGAGTACCAGCACAAAGCACAGCTGGGTCTTCTTATGTCAGGTCGAAATGAAGAAGCCAAAGGATAGAAATGGCCCCAGCCATTCCACCTGCTTTTGCTACTAACTCTTCAGGAAACAACAGCTATCTATCAGGCCATTCATTAATATCAAGTATACATAGCATAATAATAGTAGCTATCATTTCTTGTGTGATTACGACAATTTAGACACTGTGATAAGCATGTCCTGGGAAGCGTTGCACATAATAGTCACAATGTCCCTCCCAAGTAGGCATTATCATTCCTTTTTCTTAGATGAGGAGACTGAGGCAGGGAATGGGTGAATAGATCCCCAAGATCAAATAGCACCAGTGAGTGTTAAAATTAACAATTGAGCCCTGACTCTCTGACTCCCCAACCCAGACACTTAACAACCCTAATATATTGTCTCAGGAAATTAAAGAGGATGGTCTGAGAGTCAGGGAATATCTAGATAGGTGTAGGGAGGGCATGAAGAACTTCATGCCAACGAGGAGTCTTTAAATCTATGCCCCTATTGTCATCAGCTTGCATTGATGAAATAGCAGTGGGACACCTAGGAGCATTTGAAAATGTTCCTATTGATTGGAAGTGAATAATTATTACCTTCTCTATATTATGGGTTCACTATCAGAAAGTAATAGCAGAAATGCTAACCAAGATTAATAGCTGCATTTCATTATTTTTAATGCAAACTATTGATTTTAAAGTGTTGTAAGGTATGGCAGTTTATTACAATAAAACAATAAAATAGACTATATGAAATAATTGAGAATAATCTTTTCCCTTTTTGCTGCGGCTAAGGAACATAATGTGCTGTACATGTGAAGGCATTTATGGCAAGCTCTATCCAGTGATGGCAGCTTAAGCACTCTATAAAGAAGCACTTTGGAACCAGAGTATTATAAATAATCGACAATAAAGCTGGTAAATGGGCCTTTAATTTGATCCCATTATGTCACAGGATCACAAGGACCAAGGGGGCTCAGCATCAAAAACACTAACTGCTGAGCGGCACACAAAGGTAAGCACATCAGATGGTCTTAAGATGGCCTTTCCACCTGGGGAATTTCCAGGATAAAGCTGGGTCATTGGCAGCTAGATGTGAGGTAATATTTTACCTATGAGCCAATGCATCCACAGTCAACAACACCCCCAATCCCAACACAAAATATCTCCTAGCATTTTTTCCCACTCAGCATTGTTTCTCCACGTACCCCCTCTACTTCCAGTCACGTTGGCTATTTTCACAGTTAACAGTAGATGCATTCGGAAGCAATTTCCCTCTGGAGTCATTCTGTTGATTGGGGTTGTAGAGGCTGCCAAAATAATGTATGGCTTCATTGCCAGAAATAGACCCTAAAAGATTCAGGAGGGGAGAGGCCAACAGTATATGTTGTGTTAATCAGACCACACCTGGAGTGGTGAATAGAGGTCTACTCCAACTGTAGAAGCAGACTGACATTGGACACACTGGGTAGAGATAGGGATGATGAGGAGATGGAGGTGCAATCATGGCAAAAGAAGAATGGCAGCTGGGACTGTGGTTGTTGACACTAAAGGGGACTCTGGAAAATGTACGAGCTGTCAACAAACATTTGAAGCTTTGGCACATGAAGGAGGATTCAGGCTTGTCCTGTGAAGCCCCAGAAGAGAGAAATGTGCTCTCAGTCAGACATGGATGTGAGCTCTACTTCTCCACATCTAGTCGTGTGGCCCTACACAAGTGACTGGAACTTTCCGGTGCTCAGTCCCTTCATTCGTACAATAGAGGTAATGATGACACGTACCCTACATGATTGGGAGCAGGTAGGTGAAGGGAGACAAACCACACCAAGTGCTTAGCTCAGTGCTCGGTAGGAAGCAAGAACTCCATGAACACCGGCAATAAACACAGACAGTAACAATAGCAAAACCAGAAGGCAGATGGAACCCCTCTTGAGGGGCTGTGGCGGACATAGTTGACACTGAAATTGGGGCCACGGTGGTCGGAACTGGCTCCATAAAATTACCCAAAGCTTCCCAGGGATTCAGTTTGAGGGTAGAGTGGGAAAGCCAGACCATCACTATCGTTGAAAACATAGTGGATTAAAACTGTGAAAACCAGGGCTCCTGGGTGGCTCAGTGGATTAAAGCCTCTGCCTTCGGCTCAGGTCATGATCTCAGGGTCCTGGGATCGAGACCCACATCAGGCTCTCTGCTCAGGGGGGAGCCTGCTTCCTTCTCTCTCTCTGCCTGCCTCTCTGCCTACTTGTGATCTCTCTCCCTCTGTCAAATAAATAAAATCTTTAAAAAAAAATTCCTTANCTCTCTGCCTACTTGTGATCTCTCTCCCTCTGTCAAATAAATAAAATCTTTAAAAAAAATTCCTTAAAAAAAAAAGAAAAGAAAAAAAAACAACTGTGAAAACCAAGCGCAGTCCAATTTTAGAGGCAACCACAGGGCTGGAGGCAGAGCCAGCAAGAGGGATAAACAAGGGAACAGAGAGAACATGGAAAAAGGGGTAGGAAGGAGAGACAACAACTGCTTCTTAAGATTGTTTGTGGGTTATCACGGCTCACTTCAGTGGCCTCTGATTACCTAGTGGGTAGGGCAGGAGGACTGTAATAGTTTTGGGTTTAGAGTGGGTACCAAAAAGACTGATTCCAGGTGGTATGAGGAAAGAATTCTTGATTGGCAGGCAGTAAACTCTAACAGGTTTCCCAAAGAAAGTTGAATATTACTTAAGAGCACAGACTCTGGAGCCAGACTATCTAGATGCTAGTCCTGACCACTCCAGTGAGACCTGCCCCACCTCTCTGTGTCCCCACTTCCTCATCTGAAAAAATGGGGATAATAATGAAACCCACCTCTTCAGGTTATGCAAAGTTAATGAAATGATGCAGGCGATGGTAGTTATTATTGTAGTTAGAATTATCGAAAGATGGTATGGATTTCCATCCACATATGAATCTAGGGTGAGAAGCAAGTAGATGCTCCTGAAAGTAGATGCAGCAAGGAAAGCAGATGCAGTAAAACAGACCCATGTCCCTGGGGTGAGAGCCTATGGTCTAGTTTCCTACTCACAGCAGAAAAATAATTGAGAATAGTTTATGTTTTTGTTTTTAAATGTCTGAGACATCTGCATATAGGGTCCAAATACAAGCACGTGGTCCCAAAGGAATCATTTGGAGGAAGCAGTCCCTTCCTGAATTATGTATGTGTGTTGATCATAGGAGAGGCTGAAAATATCCAGAACAATTTAACCCCTGGTCCTGGCAGAGCTCTGGATCATCAGTTTCTGTATACTCATCCTCTTCCCAAACTCAAGGAGAGACTAGAAGTGGGACTGGAACTGTGTTCTTCGCAGCCTAGATTTTTTTCTCCCTCTACTCCATAAGAAAACCTATTAGATCCCATATCTTCTAGGGCCATTCAAGAGGTGGTCACCCTCCCACCCCATACTCTTTCACTTCTCCAAAGTCCTTGCATTTATAGAACCACCACAATGCCTGTACCCTTTACCTTGTCTCCACATGCCCCACACCACTCACTACTCACTACAATTCTTTAACTTAAAACTAGAGTATAAGCACTTTAGGCGCAAGAACCTCTGCTACTTCATTTTCTCTCTCATAGCCCCCACACAAGTCACTTTGGGTACGTAACATTTCTTGCCCAGACCACAATTTTCACTTAGCGAGAGGTGGTAGGAATTCATTGAGCATATCAGGAGTATGTGAGCATGTGTGGAAGACAACTTTTGTTATTTGAACAATAGATACTTCCCCTTGCTCCTTTTAACAGAATGCCAACACCAAACCCAAGGTTATGGAACATAGTCTATCTAAATGAATCATTTCAAACCCACCCTTTGCTTTTAGCTCTCTTGCAGCTGAGGATGGCTTGACATACAGATACGGCTAATGAGACAGAGGGGAAGTTGCCAGAGTGGGGCTTCTAGGAAAACTTGTTTTCCTGATTAAAGGAACCAGAAGTCCATCTTTTTTTTTCNGACAGAGGGGAAGTTGCCAGAGTGGGGCTTCTAGGAAAACTTGTTTTCCTGATTAAAGGAACTAGAAGTCCATCTTTTATTTTTTATTTTTTATTTTTTTGTTTAATTTACTTATTTGACAGAGGGAGAGAGATCACAGGAGACAGAGAGGCAGGCAGAGAGAGAGGGGGAAGCAGGCTCCCCGCTGAGCAGGGAGCCCGATGTGGGCCTCGATCCCAGGACCCTGAGATCATGACCTGAGCCGAAAGCAGAGGCTTTAACCCACTGAGCCACCCAGGCGCCCCAGAAGTCCATCTTTTTTTCCTTCTTCATGCATGGAAGGATGACTTGCAGCCCCTGGTATTAATTAGCTTCTGAACTGATGCTAGACGACACCTACTTGATATTTGCAACATGAGAAATGTAAGCCTCTGTTTATTTAAGCTATACTTAGTCAGGGCTTCAGTTTCTTCCAGCCAGAAAATTCTCTAACCTATATAGGGAAAGCGGAGTTGAATTTTATGCTGAGGAAACCAAAGAGGCTTAGAAATGACAATGTATGAAGTGGTTAGTATATATGAGGAAGAGAGAATGTTATGGAATATTGTTAGGGAATTAATGGGCAAGACAGAAGTGAAACCAAAAAGGAAAGTTTGGCCAATTTATAAAGACTACAGCAGGTTTTCTCCACCCTGGCTGCATATTTGAATCACCTGGAGAGCTTTTCAAACTGCACGATGCTCAGGCCCCTGTCCGTAAGATTCAAGTGAATTGATTGGGGGTAAGGAAAAGGTATCTGTAGTTTTTTAAAAGACTCCTCATTCCTGAATATCAGGGCTGAGGGCTATCATCTTGTTATGTGGGCAGGTCCTGGCCTACCTGTCCACCTTCACATCTCCCACACTGGGTAGGTTCTGGCCACACGCTCCTTCTTGAGCACGCTCTGAGTTTTCTCATGTCCTGCTCATGTTCCAGGATTTACTTAGACCGTCACTCTCTCAGACTCCACAGACCTCCCTTGGTTTCCTCATATTAACCTAAGCTGGGTGTTCTATCTTATTCTCTCTTATAGTAGAGTAATTTGTTTTTAACCAGATAGTTTGAAGCTACATATTTATTTTTGTGTTGTTTGTTTACTTATTTATCTATTGTGGGATCAAAAGCCATTGGCTGTTTTAATCACTGCTATATCTCCCAGATACCTTGTGCACAATGCCTGGCATACTTAGGGTACTAAATAATTATTTGTAAAGTGAATTAATAAAACAAAGACCCTATGTCCAGGTCTCTGCTATATAATGGCAATTTTTGTAGTCACTGGAGGAAAACGGTCACATTAATGCTTTATCAAAGTGCTCCAGTGTGCCTATGGAGGCACAACTAGGGTGAAATGAGGAAGGGGCACTAGTCAGAAGATTACTGCATCGTGGGGGAGACGAGGACAGAAGCCCGGGCAAAAGACACACACTCAGCTCTAGAGGCCCAGTCCCCAGCTCTGCTCTTAACACCAAACACCCCAAGGATATTTGGAAAGGGGAGAAAGGGAGGGTTGGAATGAGTACTGATGGAAGAGAGGATTTATATAATGTAGAGTCAACAGAAGAAGAGATGTCTAGATTTCCAGAGAGAGAAAAGGATGCATAAAGTGCCCATGGGGTGGTGGTAGATTAACTTTACCAACTTCACGGCACCTTTTGCAGACGTTAAAAATTTCCTGAGTCCCCAGCTAGTGCGTGCAGTTGAGGACAGCAGGTTAAGGCAGCTTGTGGCATTTTGTTTTCTTTCTTTGCTAGTAAAGGGGGAATTTAAATGAGTTTAACCTTTGATGATCTGGCGATTATAAAAATCAACTTACCAAAGTTCAGGCGGTGTCAGATGCACAGACACCCTTTCTGAACAGCTCATCTTTCCAGACCTTTCTCTGTCAAATGTCAAAGCCCAAATGAGCTTGTTTGGAAGGCAAATTACATGTTGCAAGCAGCCATTTCCTGTAGCTGGCAACTTCTTTCTGAATAATTAAATAATGCAGCAACTAAAAGACTCTGGTCTTAAAGTCTAAACATAAGTGTGTGTGTGTGTGTGTGTGTGTGTGTGTGCATTTAAAATAAATAAATAAATTTATTTATTTAAACAATAATATTCAAATAATATTTGAATAAATTTATTTAAAATTGTTCTCATAGTCCCTAGACATTGGGGGAGTTCAAATCTTAAACAAGACATCAATAGTCATCTACCCAGAATTTGTCATTATAAGGGTTGTGGTCTTTTTGACACAAAGGCTGAGTTGTGAACACAGATTTAATGGGACAAGAGAAAAAGAGAGAAATTATCTTTTTCTGGAATGGGAGGAAGGGTCAGGGCAAGATAGAGTGAAGGATTAAATAAATGGGTAGAGCCTTGGCCTATGAAACTAAAGGGAAATGGTTTCTGGACAGCCTGGTCTGCATCCTTCTCATCTTCATCCTTCTCTTCAGTATCCACATGATAAAGCCTTCACATTTCTACCACAGTTAAGTTTTTGTAAAGGACAAATGCATGCAAGCAGAGCAGGTCTTTTTACCATCGTTTAACATATAAGAAAACTGAGGCACAGAGAGAGAAAGTGGCATAGAAGATGACCCAGCTAGTCAGCAGTAAAGGCCAGAGGTTGGGGTCAGTGATACCCCAAGTCATCTGGTGTCTGACAGACACTGCGATGCGGGGAAGGCACTGAATCACTGTAGACTCAGAGAGAAAATGCATATGTCCAACCTGAACAAAATGCCAGGAGAGACCTGGCCCCTTCGGGATTGTAGCGCGAGTGCACACGCGTGCACACACGCACACACACACACACAATATTGCAAACATTCACATGCACGCAATCACACACACATTTAATACTTGGAGCATTTTGTATATTAAGTATATGTCAATAAAGCTGGAAAAAAATAATGAGCCCTGAATCCAGCTGAATGGCCCTCAGCAAGTCAATCTATAGTGACTCTTCCCAACACTGCTTCTTGGTTCAGGTGCTCACCTGGATGGCTCCAGCAGCCTGTCCACTGCTCTCCCAGCCTCTTGCCTAGAACTCACCCCTATTGATCCACCACATCATGAGAATAATCATCCTAAAACATGTACTTGGTCAAGATCAGACCATGCCTCTCAATAACCACTCATCATCCCATAGGCAAACTCTAACCTCCAAGCCTATTCACAAAACTGAGCTCTAGAACCATCTATTTCTGAACCTGGCCCCTCCCAGCTTCTTTTAATTCCTGGACCCTTGCGTTCCAGTTGTGCAGAGTCACAATATGTAAAATGCTCAGAACAGCATCCGGCCCATGGCAAGTACAGATGTGCTAGCTGGTGTATTCCTGTTATTATTATTACTCTGATTGTTGTCATTGTCAACATTCTCATTGAACGACTTACATTTCCCAGCAAACATCATGTTCTCACCCCCCTCACCCTCCACTGTGCACTGACATGTATCTGTCCTTCATTTGCTTAACTGTCACACTCGCAAGAAAACTAGTGTGAAGCCACTCCCTCTGGAAAAACCTCCTTGACTTCATCTGGCTGAAAGCAGTGACTCTTACAGTCCCCTGTGCTTCATGTACAGTCCCCTTAACCATATTGTACTGTAATTCTGTTGACTTTTTCCTGGCTCCTGCTCCTTCCCTTACCAATAAAGACTTGATTTTTCTTCTCTCTCACCACAGTACTTAGCATGGTGCTTGGCACACAGTGCGTTCTCAGTCCGTGTTTGTTAGTAGGTTGACGATATGGCTGAGGCAAAATGAGCCTATCTCAGTGCCTATTTCTTGGAGTGTGTTTTGGGGTCCTAAATATCATGTAAGTGACCTTCATTCTCTGTTCTTGTTTTGAAAACATTAACTGTGGATAAGCTGGCTATTCTTCTCAATTTCGAGCACCGTATTTCACACCATTTAGTAAGCACATGTATGCAATGCCCTTGGCTCTGGCTCCCTGGGGGATGAGGGCTGCTGGCCCAAGTGGCTTGGGGGTGAGTTTAAAACAGAGGGGTGCTAAGGAGCCCCCAGAGAGCCATTCCAGTTGATTAGGGTCTGAGCGTGAGGCAGAGCTACAGGTGTTGTAGAGGAGAGACCTGGCCCCTTTGGGACTGTAGTGCATGCACACACACACGCTCGCACACACACACACAGTATCGCACACATTCACACACATGCAATCGCACACACATTCACACACACGGAGTATCGCGCGTGTGCGTACACACACACGCACGCACCCACGCACACCCACACACGCACCCACACCCACGCGCACACACACACGCACCCACACCCCCACGCAAACACACACACGCACCCACCCACGCACGCACACACGCACACACACACGCACGCACACACGCACACGCGCACACACACGCACCCACACCCACGCGCACACACACACCCACACCCCCACGCACACCCCCACGCACACACACACGCACGCACGCGCGCACACATGCACCCGCACTCACACACACGCACACACACGCACCCGCACACACACACACACGCACACACCCCCGCGCGCGCACACACACACGCACACACACGCACGCACACACACCCACGCACACACGCACCCCCCCCACACCCACGCACACACACCCGCGCGCGCGCGCACACACACACACACACACACACCCCATACTTTAAAAGTTATTGCCCAGATTCTGCTTTCCAACATTCATTTCACAAGTATTTTGGATCTATTCTATACATGCCTCTGGGTTAACAGCCAGGAGTGAGCAAAATGGGATACCCATCAAAGCAGCTAGGTAAGTCCAGAGATAACTGCCATAAGCTCATGACATGACGAAGATGACGGTGATGATAAAATTAGTGCTCGTTTATTGAGAGCTTACTCTGGACCAGCCCCTGTGCTGAGCACATCATGTGTATCTGCTTGTTTAATCTTCCTGATGAAGGTACGAGGTCTGTGCTGCCATCCTGGTTACATAGATGAGGAGATGAGACTCAGGGAATCATGCACCATGATGTTCAACTGTGATCCAAATAATATGTATTCTCTCAAAAAAAAGCCAGGCTTAGAGGAGATGGGAGTGAAGGGAAGGAAATGAGAATGCAGAGAAAGGGAATTGGGAAAAATGAAGGCCCCTTTCTGCTGGAAGGTTAGCGAATTAGGAAATGCTAGGAAGTCAGAAGTGGCCTAGAGTCCTGTGGGTAAAGGCATGACAACAATGGCTGTTACCAGGCCAATCATCAGAGAGGGGGAGACACAGCCATCCAAGAACCTCTGCCTGTAGAGGTAAGGCCTGGGGTCAGGCCCAGGGGATGCCGGTGTTGTTGTTCCATGGTGCATGGAAGGATATGCACCACCACTGGGTGGGGTGGTAACTGGGGTTGGTAGAGAAATTAGCACCAAGGGCATTTCTTAGAAAACACACCCATCATGAGTAGTTTTTTGACTTACGTACAAATCATTAAAATCCTGGGTTTTTACAATAGCTCTCACTTTATTTTCCCGATAGGGGTACTTGGAAGGGCCAGAGACTTGTCTGGAGACTGATAATGAGTTAGTGGCTGCAAAATGACTAGGAGCACGATTGATTCTCTCTTCCTCTATAGGGAGAGGGTTGCTTCTACTCTGTGTCCTGGCCTGGCAGAGCCCACACTCTGTCTAGCTCCCAGTGGCCTCGCCCACAATTGTTTTCTCTTGTTTCCTGTGTCTTTGGTTCCTGCGCTATGCCTACTTGCCAGCAGGTAGAGTCCATTAGAGTCTGCTGATCCTATCTGCTCAGGTTGCCTCTGAGAGATAGGGAATGGAGCTCCCTGTCCCAGTGGTACTTCTTAGAGTAAGCCTCCAGCCACAGCAAATGCCAGTCCTGTACTGAGAGGGACTGCCTTCAGGGTCCTGACTGTTCGGCTCTGGAGATTTTCCTCCTCTCTGTGTCCATCTTGGCAGCCCAGGAAGTCCCTGCTGAGGAAATCCAGGTCTGGGGCAGCGATATTTTGGTAGGATGGTACATTTTGAAAGAATACATTCCTTAAAATGTATTGGATAGTCAAAAGTACAGAAATCAAGCTATAGAGGAGGGCCATTTTCCAAAAAACTAGGAAACAAATAAAATTCATAGTAGTCTTTAATTTTAGAAAAATCCTTCCACGATATATTTTCAATATTTTATACATGCTCTTTAATTTTGATTTTCCTTCACAATGAATTATAAAGCCATTTGGATTAAGTGGTGTTAAAGCCAGAAGTAATAAAACAATAATCAGCACCACACAAACACCTAGGTAAGAGGTATTGAAGACTTGCTCTATGACGGATAGGTTTTTAAATTTCACTGAAAATCCAGAATACACATAATATTGTTCTAAATTTGCAGATGAGAAAACTGAGACCTAACAGGCTGTAATAGTTCATCCCAAATCATGCAGTTAGGGGCAGACAGTACTGGAATTTAAATCTAGATCATTTAACTTCTGAGTCCGCTCTTCCCCATTACAATTTACAGCAGCGTCAGCTTGAGGGGCATCAGAATCTGCCGGAGGGCTTGGCCAGGTTTCTGGGCCCACTGCTAGTGTCTGAGTCTGGAGTGGGGCTAGAGAATTCATACTTCAAATGAGTTCCTAGGCGATGCGGATGCTGCTGGTCAGAAAATCCTACTTTGAAAACCGCTGCCTTGTAGGGTCTCTAAGTAACATCTTTCATGATTACGTGACTTAGTCCTCACACAGCGTATGAGAAAGGAATTTTATTATAATCCCCATGTGATAGAAGACAAAAAAGCCTTTTGCCTAAGGTCATCCAGTGATAAGTGACAAAGCCTCCATTGAAAGCAGAAAGCTCTGCATTCAGAGCCAACATACATGCTAAAGCATTATGCTGGAGTGATTTCCACATTTTCCTTGATTGTATTAAGCTTATTATATCTCTGCTTTTGCTGCAAGTAGCAGCACTGGCATTTTTTTTTCAACTTTCCACTCACAATTATAAGACAGGAAGGTCAAAATACAAGAAAAAAAATGGTAATCACTTGGACAAGCAAACCCTGCTATACAGAGAATGCGGCAAAGCTGTCCACTCTGAACTCCTGGCTGGCATGCAGTGCCACTAGGTGGTAGCTCAAAATGTTGAGGGATCAGCAAATGCACAGAAGTCCAAATTCACATTTTTTATGCCGTTGGGTGAAGTTTAAAAATGGGTGTAGAAGATTGCTTCCATTGGCTTTTGTGTCTGGATCCACCTAAGCCCTGGGCATCAAGCAGATTACCACATTCTCCATGTGAGGGATTTTGTGACCATGTCTACAAAGGCTAGCGGTCACGGTCTATACAAATCACGCCCAGCCTTGTGTCCCTCCCCAACCACACACCCATCTTTCTTATTGCACAAAGCAACACAATTCAGTGGAAGAAAACTGGAGGACATCATCAACAGTTGATAAATTTATCAGGAACTCTAGGGTAGGTGGGCTGAAAATGACTAGCAAAGCCCCCCACCCCCGACCCCAATATACAGAATAAGGGAAGTTATTTTGAATTTATGTATGTATGTATGTATGTTGGTGAAGACAAGAGAAGTGGGAGTTTTATACTATAGTTTAGCCCTCTATTTGGCCATGATAGAGAATCTTCCTTTTCCAGTTGCTCAGGCTTGGATTAAATGAGATCAAATGAGATCATGCTTGGTAAACTGTAAAGTATAGTGCCAGAGGGTGAGATTATTATGATGAAACACAATGGAGCAAAATTGGTCAATTTTCTATCTTTGAAGACAGACAAATTGAAGTTTAAGCGCCAGTTATGCTAATAGAAATGTAATTTTAGAGTGAAAATTAACCTCTCTGAGCCTTTTTTTAAAACCATAAAATGTAAATTTTAATCCTATTTCATGAATGTTATTGTGGAGCTAAATTAGGAAATAAAATATGGTCAAGAAAGCATTATAATTGGCTTTTATTTTTGAGGAATACTAGTTTGGGAAGTTTTTTTAAAGGCCAAAATGTATCCCAAAATAATAATAACTAGGATACAGAGGCCAAAATGCTTAAAGATGGATAAAAATTGGCAAAACCATTGTCATTTTGCACTAAAATGGTATGTGAGAAATCACAAGAGAAGATTCAGTTTTAGCCAAAATCTGGCTTTAACCAAAATTTTAAATAATTCATAAAGTACCACTAGCCATCTGGGAAACTCAAATCAAAACCACATTGAGACACCACCTTACACCAGTTAGAATGGCCAAAATCAACAGGACAGGAAACAACAAGTATTGGAGAGGATGTGGAGAAAGGGGAACCCTCTTTCACTGCTGGTGGGAATGCAAGTTGGTACAGCCACTTTGGAAAACAATGTGGAGATTCCTCAAAAAATTAAAAATAGAGCTACCCTATTGACCCTGCAATTGCACTACTGGGTATTTACCCCAAAGGTGCAGATGTAGTAAAAAGAAGGGCCATATGTACCCCAATGTTCATAGCAGCAATGTCCACAATCGCTAACTATGGAAAGAGACGAGATGCCCTTCAACAGATGAATGGATAAAGAAGATGTGGTCCATATATACAATGGAATATTACTCAGCCATCATGAAGGATGAATACCCAACTTTTGTATCAACATGGATGGGACTGGAGGAGATTATGCTGAGTGATACAAGAAGTCAAGCAGAGAAAGTCAATTATCATGTGGTTTCACTTACTTGTGGAACATAAGGAATAAAATGGAGGACATTAGGAGAAGGAAAGGAAAAGTGTATTGGGGTAAATTGGAAGGGGAGGTGAACCATGAGAGACTGTGGACTTACTCAGAAACAAACTGAGGGTTATGGAGGGCATGGGTGAGCCTGGTGATGGGTATTAAGGAGGGCACATATTACATGGAGCACTAGGTGTGGTGCATAAACAATGAATCTTGGATCACTGAAAAAAAATAAATAAAATTCATAAAGTAAGAGATTGCTAGATGGCATTAAAATCATGGTTTTAAGACACCAGAATGAGTTAAAGCTGTACCCAGTAAACCTTCATAGTCAAAGGGTTTCTGAGAATCTCAAGGGTATTTGTCCCATAGAAGCATAAGAAACAACACAAGGCCAAAGTAAAGAGAGGCACATCAAAAGAATTGTAGCTGGTGCTTCTGTCAAGTGGTTCTACATTTCTCTGCTGATGTGTAGAAAGCCTACAAAGCTTTTAAGGGAATTGGATCACCAATGTAATACCAACTTGTATTAGAAGGGGCTGAGATGGTTCATGTTTCTGAAGTGTCTAAGCCCCTAACTTCCTTACAGGCAGGAAAGAGGCTAAGGAATTTACTTACTTGCAAACAAGGGTTATAATTTCTTATAAAATAGTCAAAACAACACAGAGGGTAGAGTCACAATTCCTGAGGGCAGAGGGAAAATCTAAAGATATTACTAATCTTCAGAGCCATTTCCAGGGATAGATCCAGACCCTATTCAAAGGACACGACCTGCTCCTAAATTGGGGGGACCTGACAACATATACCCAGAACTGTGAGAGCTACAGCACTTCTATTTCTACCCTTTTCAGTGGGATTGTCCTTCACGTTTATCTAGTCTCCACTCGCCATTGTATGTTGGGACGGTGGGGGGAGGTATTGCCTTTTTAGGTCATAGAGTTTTTGATAAAGAAGAGTGATACATGAGATGTATCTGAGGAGCCTCAACCACATCTGGACTTGACTTCAATAATAAAATTCTGGAATTGGAGTCAGATCCTAAAATGGCTTTGGTCAGTGTCTCTTCTAAAAGCTACAGGAGAGAATAAAGGGAGAAGCCAACTCTGTCTGGGAGGAGAGGCTCTCCGATGGATAGTCTTTGGCAGTGCTGCTGATCGCACGTCTTTGTGTCTTGGGGCAGAATTTCCAGTATGGAGATCCTTCTGGAACTGTCTTTCCCTGCAGTAAACGTTCCTAGATGACGGAGGATCTGCCACATTAAGCTCCTAAGGGCTGCCTTTCAACAGTTCTGTAGAGTAGCACATTTCTAAAATGTACCACATGCTTCCTTGATTCTTGAAATAGTGAATTCTGAACATCAATTTTGTGTTTTCCTATGACTAAGCTTTGTTCATTCTCTTCCTTCTCCTAGAACAATCCATTTTGTTTCTACCTGTGAAAATCCTCCCATCAGGGCACCCGGGTGGCTTAAAGCCTCTGCCTTCGGCTCAGGTCATGATCCCAGGGTCCTGGGATCGAGCCCCACATCGGGCTCTCTGCTCAGCAGGGAGGCTGCTTCCTCCTCTCTCTCTCTGCCTGCCTCTCTGCCTACTTCTGATCTCTCTCCCTCTCTGTGTCAAAAAAATAAATAAAATCTTAAGAAAAAAAAGAAAAAGAAAAAAGAAAATCCTCCCATCCACCAGAAGCTGCTGAAATGCCACTTGTTTCATGGAGAATTTCTCGATTCTTGCTCTCCAACTATCTTAATAATAACATATAATTATCATGATAATACCTATCATTTATTGAGTAGTTGCCATGCACTAATTATTTTACCTAAACTACATGATTTAATTTTTACAACAGATAAGTGTTGTCCTATTATTATTTTACCCACACAGATGAGTTAGAAAGGTACAGGATTTTGCAAATGAGGAAATTAAGGTTCAGAGAAGATTTTACTGAGCCTTCAAGAGTCATAAGCCAAATGACTCAAGTAAAAAGAGTCAGAACGGGTCCCAGACTGTACTGCTCCCAAGTCAGACTGCTTTCCATCTCACGTATAAAGATCTGTGGATCTGCCCAACCACAGGGAGAAGGTGATGTTCTTTTTCCTCTTCCCCACCCCCTTACCTAGGATATTTCTCCATTCCATACTAGCTCACCTTATGAGGCTATTTCATGTAGGGATTTGAATGGCCAGACTGGCTGGGGTAAATGCTGACTCTCCCTTCGACCAGCTATTAGATTTTAGGCCAGTCACTCAATATCTCTACATGTTAGTCCTTACTTGTAAAGTAGGGATGACAAGAGGAACCTACCTCCCTATGGAGTCACTGTGAAAAATGTATTAATTAATTCATGCAGGGTTCTTAAAACAGTGCCTGGTGCACAGTAAGATCTCAATACATATTAGCTATTATTGTCTTATTCTTTTTGCTTCCCTCTTTCCCTCTCTACATGTCTCTCTCTTTTTTCCTTATGGTTTCAGATTTTAAAAAATACAACAATTTGGCCTCGATTGATGAAGCTGAAAAGTAAATAAATAGCAGGTGCAAGCGGAAAGCAGATGGAATTCACTCTGGGTTTCCTTTCCTGTTAGCTTTGGGCAGGTTTGCTGTTTGCATAACTTGTTCTCTGCCTTTTCCCAAACAGCCCCTGATGAGTCTCTATGTTTGTTATTTAATTCACATATTCTTTTCACTTTTTTCTTCTAGCTATCCGACCCCTTTCTTTCCCTCAATATTAGTAATAGTCGGCATTTGTATTTGCTATGTATCAGGCAGCCTCCGTGTTTTCTCTTGTATAAGACTCGTGTGGTCCCTAAGATATAGGGATAATTATTTCCTTTTTACAGATGGAGTAATTGAGATTCTATACAGATAATCTCCTAAATGTCTGTTTGTGATTATCTAATATTTATGTGACTTTAAAAAAATTAGGCAGCCTTCAAATTGCCTATGGGAAATTTTAACTTCAGAAATTCTCTCTTGTAGAAAAATAGAGGAAATGCCACCATGTTTGCAGAATGTGTGTGTTTTAATAAAAACTGTAGCTGAGTCAAAAGATTAACTTTTAGAAAACAGGATGCAGGCTGAAGAATGTTTGATTCATTGGAAATATTGTCCTCAGTAAGAGAAAGGAGTTGAATCAACTGTAATGAGATGTCCCTTTCCTCACCTAGTCTCAGGAAGAAATAAGCCAATGAGCAACGAGCCCTTCATACAATATAAGGGCCTCAGGGAGAAGGCCCAAAGTGGAGCTGCTTCTGCTCTGGTGACAGGTGTAGGGATGAGGTTACGAAGTCTGAGCTTTGTGCCCAGGGGCTACTGCATCTTGTACTGTACTCATGTTGCCACTGTAGTGTCCCGAGACCCAACTCTTTTCCGCCAGGTACAGACCAGCTGCCTTTGATCCTATAGGTTCTCTGTTGCCTCATATCTACATGGCATGTGGTTTTGCAAATTCTGTTCTTAACAGGCCTGAGTGTAAATGTATTAGTCAGTTTTTATCTAGGCTATGCTGGATAACAAACAATCTCAAAACTTTATCAAAACAAATTTAATTTTTACATTTCTTGAAGGTTTTGGGTCAACTACAGTCCTAGGAGAACTTAGCCAGATTCCACATGTTTTCTTATTCTTCAGCCTAGGCTGAAGGAGGACCCACTATCTGGGACATGCTGTTTTCAGAGAGATAGCCCAGAATGAGAGAACCTGGGCAAACCATACAATCAAATTGAAAGCTTCTGTTCATGTGAGACTGGAATCATGTTTGCACATATAAGATTGACCTGGATATGTCACATGGCAAAGCCATGGGAAATGGGGCTGGGGAGCACCGCAGGAGTGGGGAGGGAACAAATCATTGTGAACAGATAACATACAATAATAAATGATATTGGAATTGCCATTTTAAGAGGCAACCATAATCAAACTATGGATTGATTTTCCATCCTCGGGCCAATCAACAGTGGTCAGGAAAAGGGGATACATTAGCATTATAGAAAGGGAAAAACAAGAATCTAAGAGAATGCATGAAAAAGACATGCAAATTCACTAAGTTTATGTTAACTAAGTGTTAACCTATTGCTTTTTTCCCTTATTAACCTCATTATTATCATCAGCTTCACTTTAGCACCTCTCTACCATTGTCACCACCAACATTAGCATCATCATCTTTGCCACCTTAGTGGCTTTACCACTTTCATCAGCATAACCACTTCCATCATCTTTATTCTTCTTTGGGACATAGTCATCTTCATCATCTGAACTATTGTCTGTATTACATTTATGCTAAGCATTGTAAATTATGGTATTCTCTCCTACATCTATTCTTTCTCTTAATTACTGTGTAGAACACATGGAATCTGAGAAGGAATTAAATGCTCCACCCTCAGTTAAAGAAGTTGGAAATGATTTCAGCAGGCCAACAAACAAGTTACCATGGCAATAGTTATTATGTCATATTATACTTATTGGTTCAGGAAGAGTAAGTGATTCAAGTCTGTCCAATGAAACGTTCATACGCTGGGTCAGTCAAAAGAAAAAAGATGATCCATCTCTCACTGGACATCTATAAGGAAGTGCATAGCCCAGGATATTTCTGGAAAGCACCTTGTGACTATCAAAGGAATCAACCTTAGGATGAAACCATGCTGAAGTAGAAAGCGGAGACAGAAAAGCACTAGGTGTTTTTTTTGTTGACACTATTGCTCTATTGGATCAATTCTGACCTCAAGCTTGCCCTGTGTACATCTGTGTCTGAACTTATTTAACTACAAAAACCATACAAAATTATAAATTATAACTAATGATGTTCACTAACTTCATCAAAACAAATAGCATTAATTCCACAACTGCTACCATTTCAATGTCTGCCTCTACAACATTTCTGGAGTCCTTGATTGGAGATCAAATTTTAGATATGAAGGAAAGAAGTACAGGAACATGGTAAGGAGATATTTTGTTTTCTGTTAATATTTTTGGCATTTTGAAAAAAAAATTCCACCTATTTTTCCTGAATCTTTCATAACAGTAAAAGAAATCTTGGACATGCATAATACATTTTATGTTCCAAAACTAATAAAGTTGATTTTGAAAAAAATCCAAAAAAAATTTCTAAAAAATACTCAGTACTGAGTGTATAGGCAGCAAGGTGGTGGGATGGTGGGGTGGGCTTCCTTCTTAACTAAGAATCTAGAAACCAGCCTTTTAAGAATATAAGCCACTAATTTGCATCTGACCTTGGACAAGTTCCTGTCCTCTCCAGACTTTAGTGTCTTCATCTCTAAATTGATAGGGTTAGACCAGGTTTTCACTGAGGAACCTAAGATTCTAAGGTGGATTTCTGGTTTTTTGAGCAGTGGGGGAATGCATTTTTATGGATTTAGTATTTCTGGACAAGCCATGCATCTTAGTTCAGTAGTTTATAAGTTTATAAAAATAGAAGTAGAATCATAGTCTCTTAGAATCACAAAGGACCACTGAGATCACCTAATCCAACTCCCTTACATTTGAGATAAGGAAACCAGGGTCTGGAGAGGTTAAGTGACTTACCCAAGGGCACCCAAGCAATTTCATGGCTGTACCCTTCACCTACTCCTTTTGACCTTAATTTTATCTGATTTTCTTTTTTTTTTTTTAAAGATTTTATTTATTTATTTGACACAGAGAGAGAGATTACAAGTAGGCAGAGAGGCAGGCAGAGAGACAGGGAGAGGAGGAAGCAGGCTCCCTGCTGAGCAGAGAGCCCAATGCCGGCCTCGATCCCAGGATGCTGAGATCATGACCTGAGTCGAAAGCGGAGGCTTTAACCCACTGAGCCACCCAGGCGCCCTTTATCTGATTTTCTTGAGTTAATCCTACCCTGACATCTCTTTTAAATTGAGAATTCCCCAGTGATCGTTTATTATTTTTTTCCTAACATAGCAAATGAGATACAAGTCCATAAATTCTTCAAAAATGGGACTATGACTTGGTTATTTCTGCAATCTCCAGGCCTTTTAGCTGGGCAATCAAGACAAGTTGAGAAAATGAACCTCAGTGAGAAATAGTCATTTAAACCATTCTCCTCCTCCTATGATGCTTTCTCTTAATGATTCCACATGAGTTGGTTGTGTGACTTTTTTTTAACCTTTAAAGAATTCAGTTGGATACTCACTGCAGATCTGAGACTGTATTCTAAATATTTAGAAGATAGTAGGGAAAGATTAAGAAAGACTCCTAAAGGAACCCTTTTACACTGTTGGTAGGAATGCAAGCTGGTGCAGCCACTCTGGAAAATAGTATGGAGGTTCCTCAAAAAGTTGAAAATAGAGCTACCCTATGACTCAGCAATTACTACAGCAATACTACTGGGTATTTACCCTAAAGATACAAATGTAGTGATCTGAAGGGACACATGCACCCGAAAGTTTATAGCAGCAATGTCCACAATAGCCAAACTATGGAAAGAACCTAGATGTCCATCAACAGGTGAATGGATAAAGATGATGTGGTGTGTATATATATACAATGGAATACTATACAGCCATCAAAAACTGAAATCTTGCCATGTACAATGATGTGGATGGAACTAGAGGGTATTATGCTAAGTGAAATAAGTCAATAAGAGAAAGACAATTATCATATGATCTCTGATATGAGGGATTTGAGACGCAGGGAGGGGAGTCGTGGGGGGTAAGGAAGGGAAAAAAATGAAACAAGATGGTATCGGGAGGGAGACAAACCATAAGAGACTCTTAATCTCACAAAACAAACTGGGTTGCTGGGAGGTGGGGGAGAAGGGATAGGGTGGCTGGGTTACAGACATTGGGGTGGGTATGTGCTATGGTGAGTGCTGTGAAATGTGTAAGACTGATGATTCACAGACCTGTACCCCTGAAGCAAATAATACATTATATGTTAATAAAAAAAAAACAAAGAAAATCTCCTAAAGTCATCTGCATTTGTATACTACTGGCTCATTGCACTTGTCTCAAACTTGCCTTCCACTTTCTTTACTTTTTTTTTTTTTTTAAGTGGGGAGAGAAAGACTAAGAAGAGAGAGTTGGGGGAAGGGGCAGTGAGAATGGGAGAGAGAGAATCCCAAGCAGGGTCCATGTCCAGCACAGAGCCCAATGTGAGGCTTGATCTCACTACCTGATATCATGATCTGAGCCAAAACCAAGGGTCATACTCGCAACTAACTGACTGAGCCATCCAGGAGCCCCTGTCTTTCACTTTTGATATACCTGTCGGGTAGTCACTGATAATGGATGCAAATGGTTATTTGATTGTTTCACTGTGAAATTGTCAGTTCTGCCAATTAATAATCTATTAACCTTCCTTGTCTAAAGCAAGGAGGGGGCAGATCCTCCATGACCTTTGCCGACCTCCAGAAGCTGAGAATGCAAAGGGAGATTTTATTTTGCAATTACAAGGAGTAATGCAAATGAGGGCCATTTGAAAGTGGCTCCCTGGAGTCCTTCCTTTGGACTGAGATCTGTGATGGAGGTCCTCAGTTTATTCTGCTGTGAATGACCTGCAGGGGTCACAGTAGAATCACACACAAAGCCCCAGGAAAAAAAAATCTGTGAATTTTCTGAAAAACCATACTTCAGGATCTCTGTAGGGAGCTAGAGACCCATCTCCTGCTCAGTCTTCTCTCTGAAACTAACAGACCAAGCTGAATATGGATGAGCTTGCATCTCTGTGACCTTCTTTGCCTCTTCTTCCCTTTCAGATATAAGCAAGGTCAAGGCTACAGAACGTGAGTCTCACAGATGGCCCTTCCCGGATGCTAGCATGTCAGGAAAGCAGCTGCGGCTTCAGGGATTGAAGGTCAGGAGACCTGGGTTCAAGCCCTCGTCCTGTCACTTCCTGGTTGTATCACTTTGTCCCTCAGTATCTGTTTTATTCATCTCTTTCGTGGGATAATGCCTACTTCATGAGGTGAGTGTGACTGCTGTAAATAACACAGGTGAAATGTTTGGTCCATGGTCAGTGCTCAACAAATAGTATCTGTCATTGTTATAATTTTAACAGCCACCAGGTTGTGAGAAAATATTGCTTAAGACTACTAAATATAAGAAGAGCATTTGCCTAACTCGAGGATGCACAGAAATGTCACTTGGGGAGCTTATTAAAACACAGATTCAAGACATTAGCCCCAGAGAGTTAGATTCAGTAGGAGTGAGTCTGAGAATCTACATTTTTAACATGAGCTCCAGGTGATTCTGATGCAGGTGGTTCATGATCCACACTTTGAGTAAAATGTCGTGAAGAGGAAAATGAGCAGCAAGCAGGCTTAGCAAATATTTGTTGGTGCATTGATTGACTCATTGGGGACGCTGGCTCTCACCTGTAGAGGAGACTGAACGTAAGCATCATTCTATCCCTGTAGTAATCAGGAAATCTCTCCATATGTCTAATTGCATCCTTGCCTGCAATAACCAAAGCCTGCTCCTCTTAGTAAAAATGAGAACGAGTGATCAGCAACCCCATCATAAAAACTCCTTCGATATTTACTGTAAGCAGTCACGTCATCCCTTAGTTATCTTATGTTTTCACAAGACATCCCTTTTGTTTGTTGTAATTTCAAGTCCCTAGTAAGACTCCATAAATGATCTTTAATGAATAAAGTCCTGATAAAACAGGAATAAGTATCAAAGAATATCAGAAGTCAATGGAAACTTGCAGATTTTTAAACATAAGTTTCTCATTTGACAGATGAGCAAATGAAGACCTAGAGGTCACATCACACATCGGTCGGTGGCAGGACAGAGATTTAGACCGCTGGGTTCCTGCATTCCATTTCAGTATTCTCACTGGTACGTGACATCGGTTCTAATTCACTTTACACCAATGAACACCCTTTCCCAGGCACCGTGCTGGGCACTTTCAGGAATGGGGAGAAGTGTTGACCTAAAAAAAAAACCAGTCCCTGTAGTAAAGAACTCTGTCTGGTGGGGGAAGCATAAAGCTAACGGACAATTGACAAATAACAATAACAATTGCAAAGTAGGCCCAAGATCGAATAGTATCTGGTCTTTTAATTCAGTCAATAAATACATATTTATGACAGGATTCCATACTAAATGCCAGTCTTATGCTAGGTGTTTGTTATATAATGACGAGTGGGCCTCCCACCCTGTGTAATAAGTCAAGCATGGAGCATAAAGTCAAATCTTAGAGCCCATGGTCTAGAGATCTTCTGCACCCTCTCTTTAAGCAAAGACCAACGGGCTTGCCGCCATCCTGGGAATTTCAAAAGGAAAAATAAAGCAAATGTTCTTTCTTACCTAACAAAAGTAAAGACATAATCCATGTTAAGGCAAATCAATCTTTCCTTACTCTCGGGAAGTCCAACTAAAGTCCAGCTAAAGGACCCCCAAAGATAGATGGCCCATCTTGAGGCTGTAATTACATTTGCCACAATTATGTTTCCGGCAGTCAAACGCTGGGGCAACGAGGGAAGGAAACACATCGCGGTTGCCCCCACCCACGTTAAATGTTGAATTATCTTACAGTTGATAGTTCCCTAGATTCCTCGACCTTTAAATGCCGAACGCTACATGCCTTTTGAATTTTAATCAATTTATTTTTTTCAACTGGAAATGTCAGACTTCTGTATAGAATTACTTGGTGCTGCTGATGTGACAAAGACTCAAAGTTCAGTGTCTGAAGTCAGGGAAGAGCAGAGGAACCTGCATGCATCAAGAGACGTAATTTGCAGGCAGCCAAATAAGGAAGTGAGAGAACATATATTTTTCATTAGCTTTCATTTAGAGGTTCTGGGGCCTGAGTTTGTTTCCTATCTCCCAGCATGACTAAAACTAGTGGGGATTGCTAATGACTTGGACCATGTCATGAAGAAAGCTGAAGAGGGAATGCGATTTCTTACTTCTAAAGCACCCACTGGGTGTCTGAAGATGGAATAGCATTCAATCCTCCCCCCAAACTCTGTAACAGAAAAGTTATGATTCCTATTTTTATAGAAGAGGAAACTGAGGCTTGAAGAAACTTCTAGCTACGGCAGAGCTTATAAGGGACAGAGAACAGATTAAATTGTGAAATGCTGAACTCCAAAATGCGAGCTCTGGCCACGACATTAGCTTCCCTGACCTGAGCTAATGTTCCTTTACCCATTCCTTAGAATGAGAGTTTGTCTTCAACACACTTAGGCTGCACACAACTGCCTCATTCCTGGCACCGAATTTCCATCTGCTCTGGGCTTAAAGGACCAAGAGCCTTCACATTTGTATATGTTTGTATTCAGATAAATACCTTCTACAGTATTTGTCTTCGGTGAAAAGAAAAATCATGTCCAGCATGTTCTCCTCCATATGGTCACCCGTTGGACCACCAGGAAAGACGCGTGGCACACAGTAGATGCTCAAAAGTGTTTGTTGATTTTTTCTCTTTTGGTAGTTGTCTCTGTCTCTCTGTGTGTTTCTCTCTTGCTCTCTTTCTCTCTCTCCCTCTTCCCTCGACATGCGGTCCAACATTTATCTCTAGGTTAAGAAAATGCCAGACTCATCTTAGAAATTCATGGGTCTACCCCCTTCACTGAGCCATGGTAATTTCCCCGGCTGGCTAAATAAAGCTAACATTTAAGTCACAGAACAGGCCCCGAGGTAATAATGGAGAAGTAGGACTTCACTAATCAGTGAGTAGTTTCACCTTCTGAGAAAAGGCTGTTTGACCAAGTCCACAGCTCCGCTGCTCTCCGGCTTCCCAGGGGCCCCCTCTTCTGTCTAGAGAACTCTCTGCCCAGCAGGCTCCTCAGACTGTAAATTCCTGGGCAGGAGTGGGCTTGTCCTGGGCTGTCTCTGCGCCCCAGCTCCATCTCCCCACACAGGGAGGTGCTAAAAGCTTATTTAAGCAGCTAACACCAGACAAGCTCGGTACCCTTAGCTGACTTTTCCATCAATGGGTCCCCTGAGGAAAGAAACCAATGCCTCAGACTCTCCTTCTAGCTTCATCTGTTGCCACTTACTCTGTCTTCTACTCACAGGGTTGAGCTCAAAGGCACACAGTGGCCCAGCAGAAAATATAAACACGTGCATCAGGGCAAGCGAAGTAGAGCAGACGCTCGCTATGTTTCTTTGCTTCAGCAGCGTGTGTCCAGCGGGAAAGGTGGCCCGGTGCTGCCGTAAATTCCAAACTTTCAGGAGGACCCTGATAGCTTATATGTGTGAAATCCATCAGGCTAGAAAGTCCTTTAAAATATTATAACCTTGTTTTATGGATATATATCTCTGTATAAATGTATGGATGGATATAGCTCAATTACTAAATATGGCGCATAAGTCAATGAATAAAAAATTTGGTTAATTAAAAAAAATACAGGTTCCATATGTCCTAAAATTAGGTGTGTGGCTGTAGAAACCTCTCTTCTTTAGTCCTGGAATTCTCTGTTATTTGTTTTCTGACCCTTGGATTTGCTTTATGCTGTTTCCTTTTTTTTTTTAAAGATTTTATTTATTCATTTGACACAGAGAGAGAGATTACAAGTACGCAGAGAGGCAGGCAGAGACAGAGGAGAGAGGAGGAAGCAGGCTCCCTGCCGAGCAGAGAGCCCGATGTGGGCCTCGATCCCAGGACCCTGGGATCATGACCTGAGCCGAAGGCAGTGGCTTTAACCCACTGAGCCACCCAGGCGCCCTATGCTGTTTCCTATACCTAGAATTCTTGTCCCTCTGACCCCGCTATCCACACCCTAAGATGCCACCTTCCAGCTCAAACTGACCTTTCTCTCCTCTGAGGTCCCATGACGTGACTTATGGATCTCACTCAAATGTGATAATTTGTGGACGTTTAGTTCCCTGGTTCTTATTAATCCTATATCATCTCTCTCAAGGACTAATAATATCTCTTAAAACAAAAATGGAATAAATGAATGAACAAATGAATTAATGAACAAATAAAAAGACAGTGTGGTATGATAAAAAAATGAACCTTGGAATTAGACTTTAGTCTTTGGGTTTAAATTTTATTATTATTGTGTTTTTAAAATTTTATTTATTGATTGATTCAAAGATTTTATTCTTAGGTAATCTCTACACCCAATGTGGGACTCAAATTTACAACCCTGAGATCAGGAGTTTCATGCTCTACTGACTGAGCCAGTCAGGCACCCCGGGTTTAAGTTTTAGATCTGCCTCTTACTGACTTTGTCGTCTTGGAGATAGTACTCTTGTTGCCCGAAAAGAAAGACAAAGATGTCTACATGGCAAGGTTGTTGTGATGATTAAAGAAAATCAGGTTCAGAGCCTGGACCTCCACTCTCATTGTTCCTACTGCAGTGTTTTTCAAACATGGCTGATCATAAGAATCATGGACCCACTGTTAATCATCCTGATTCCAGGGCCCACCCAAAGCATATTGATTAATATTTCTAGGGGAAGAGCTTAGGGATGTGTGTTCTTATAATCAGGAGAGTTTGGAAAATAAATCACATTCATTGTTACCTTTTCTATATTTCCAATATCAGTCTTCTGGATGTTTCAAAGTATTTCAACCTTCTGGGGTCAGTCACACTTACTGTTAATATTTAAATAAAAATGGGTTAAGTTCTCAATTTTTTCCATAGTCTGATTATGAGAGTATGTCCAAAGTAAAAGTAGCCATTGAGAATTTATATATAGGAGACTTCCTTTGAAAGTTATTAAAAATTTTATTTCCGGATTCCTTAGGATCCCATTAAAATGCTAGCACCATAAGGGCAGGGATTTTGTCTGACTTGTTTGTTGCTATATCCCATTAGCTCAGAACAGAGCCCGAAACATAGATGTTCAATACGTATTATCTGTTAGGACCAGATAACTCAGTTTACAGCACTTATGCTCCAAAAATAGGCTCACAGTTTGAATATCAACTTCTTTTTCTACCTGTCCCCTCAGTCTCAGATAGCACCTGGAATAGAACCATACAAAGGTCACTTCAAGTCCCAGCTCAAAACCTCAATAGCTGAAAATTTAGCTGGATAGTTGATGGTTCTAACACTGTCTATTTATCTTCTTATTAGTCACTTTATAGACTGTGTGTCCAAGCACATGCCTTCATGATGTATAGGACAAAGGGGCAGATAAGGAAGATGGAATACAAATATTAGTATGGCCATTCTCTGTGTCAGGCCCCAGGAATGTGTCTGATGAAAAACAAGGAAGGAATCCTGAATTTTTCTTTGTTAAATCACAATGGAAAAAAGTAGAGGTAGAGATGACTTATTTAATCAATTGGTATTTTGTATTGGTAAAACAAGCAAACAAACAAACAACAAACAAACAAACAATACAACTATAGGGGTGCCCGGGTGGTGCAGTCAGCTGAACGTCTAACTCTTGGTTTTGGCTTAGGTTGTGATCTCAGCATCATGAGATTGAGCCCCACATCAGGCTCTGTGGTCAGTGTGGGGTTCGCTTGAGATTCTCTCTTCCTCTCCCTCTGCCCCTCCTGTTCTTGCTTTCTCCCTCTCTCTCTCTCTCTAAAATAAATAAGTATCTTGGGACGCCTGGGTGGCTCAGTTGGTTAAGCATCTCCCTTCTGTTCAGGTCATGATCCCAGGACCCTGGGAGTGAGTCCTGCAGTGGGTTCCTTGCTCAGCAAGAAGCCTGCTTTTTTCTCTGCCTGCCACTCCCCCTGCTTGTGCTCTCTCTCCCTCTTTGATAAATAAAATCTTAAAAATATAAATCTTAAGGGAACCAACTATAGACTAGGAAAAGAAAAAGCATATTGTGTTGAATATACATCTTTTAGTCACACAATTGAAGGGAGGAATATTTGACAACCCTCTGATGGAATCAGGAGTTATCTGCCACTTTATAATTTATGAAAAAGAATTAAGTGTATAGTGAAATGAAAATGTCCTTTGCCAAAGGAGGAGGAGGCAAGATAAGAATTAGCCAGCAGGTGGCCAAGACCCAAAAAAACCCATAAATAAATAATAAAAAACAAGTAAATAGATTAATATGTACATAAATAACAAGCACACATATTTCAGGATCAGGAAATACTGAAAATGTAGCTAAATGATATCATGGGGAAAGATAATTTAAGATTTCATAGTCATTTGAAATAAAACACCTTTAGTTATTTTTTCTTGTCTAGTCTGATTTCCCTGGTAGAATGATTTTTTTTTCTCTTTTTCAAACTTTCCCTTTAATAGAATTACATACTCATGCCCTTTTTCCACATGTCTTTGAAGTGCCGGTAGGTAGAGTAGGTGGAGTACATATCCCCACCTCAACCCCAACCCCATTTACTTTAGGCTTGGCCATCTGGCTTCATTTGGCCAATGATATGCTAGCAGATACCCCCATGAACAGAAGCTTTAAGTATGCTTGCTTGAATCATCTCAGTTTCTTGTGCTTTTGTCACCCACCATGAGAAGATCATGCCCTGGATAGGTAGCTTCTAGAACCATAATGAAACCTTACGACAGGAAAGACACCCGACCTGTGTCAGGACATCTCCCATCTCCTCTGTGGGCAACCCATAAGCTAGAGAGTGAAAGAGCCAGCATGGTAAATGATTTTTCTGTAAAACAACCAAGATTTTATGCGACATCATCACAGTAATATTTGGCTACTATAGTCTGCATACACCAGTTATTCCTGATGAGAACTACATATTGTTCAAAGTGACGTTCACCTCACCAGACGTGCTCCAGCGTGGTGCGTGTATGAACGTGGACTGTAAGAAGCGATGTAATTTACAGTATCTGTGGTAGAACCTCATGTAGATGCTTGCGACAGACTGGGTGGCACGTACACAGAGATTAGCCATAAGCTCTAAATTTTGACAACACCTATTTTTACATTAACCATGAACTGTAAATGGAAATAGGGCCATATGAATTATGCTCAATTATGGAAGAAACGATTATTGGCAAGAAAAGGTAGATTAGCTGCAATAATAAATCTAAAATCTCAGGGGTTTAGCAAAAACTCAGGTATATTTCTCCCTCATGTAAAGTCCAGATGACTCTTCAGGCCAAAGATTCTCCAAGTGGTGATTCAGTGATGCAGGGTGATGGAGGCTCCACTACACCCCACCTGTGTTATTTAGAACACATGACTTTCTTGGCCAATGAGGCAGGTGAAGGGAGTGCAAAAGGGTCTTATATGGCTATTAAATATTGCATCTCAGACATGATGCATGGCACTTCCTCTCACAACCCATTGTCCAGAACTAGACACATGGTCCTATCTGAATAACTACAAGGCAGTAAGGAAATGTAACATCATCCTGTGCCTGGAAGGAGAGAGCAACCAGATCTGTGTGAAGACTGGAAATCCCAACCACAAAACCATCTTGCTCTATGTGATTAAGTGGTGAACGTATTCAGTGGACTGTCAGTATGCTATTGTCAGCAATTAATATGTCAAATGCGACACATGACAAACTTTAGTTGATGGATATGTGAACACAATTTTTAAATAGTATCTCAGAGTAAAACTAGTGACTACACATTTAAAGTGACACATGTATTAACATGAAAGAATATTCATAAAGAGTTCCCTGGTACTCTAAGTGGTGAAAGTCTCCAAGAAATTACTGTCTATACCTCAGTCTGGGGTAATGAACCTGTCTGATATAATTGGAATCCCTCACAGAGGAGGGCACAACCTTTTGAGCCCTTTTGGGAGTAGAATTGTAAAGGATATGAGGTAGAAGGAAGGAGGATTTTAAGTCTCCCTGTGGACCTAAATTGCTCTGGGGTAGATAAAACATCCCCAAATTGCTCTGAAGCTATCTGAGCATTAAAGATTCCATGCAACAGAGAGCAGTGTTAAACTAAAATAAGACACCGTGTGGACATGGAGGACTCCTGGGGGAAACAACCAACTCTGCTCGAGAGGTCATGGTCGGCAGGAGGGGGGCTGATCATGGGAATTTGTAGCCATGGCTCACAATGCATGATCCAGACAATGTTCATCTACCACATAATGAGCTAGACCCTCCAATAAGACATCAATGCCCAAAGTACTGAAATTGTGAATTGGACAAAATAACCACAGGGATAATAAAACTATTTTATAGGCTTAGAAAAATAGAAAGTAGTGTTTCAAAATGAGGCATGCTATACAATTTGTGGGTCCATACAGGAAGAAAAATTGGTAATAGTTAGGGAGTTAATAAGAGAAAACTAGATGAAAACTCTGCCTTATGTCTTGAGTAGGCTTTTATTTATAAGATCTCTATTGGGTATAAAAAGTAAGATCTGCCTGGGAAGTAATGGTGTCTAGACATGACTCCCAGAAGTATCATTTTACTTTTGTTCTTCCAAGTAATTGTGTTACATTTGTAACTACCCCAAACATCCACACCTCCTGAGTGTAAGCTGCTGGGTCAAAAGGTGCCATTTTCCCAGCTCAGGTCAGAGTCCTAAAGTCTTGTTCATTGCAGCTCCTGTAAAACTTGCTGGTTTTGCTCTAAGAAACAGTAGATGCCATAGATGACCATTTCTGAGATGGTGAGAAAACATGAGGTGGTTCCAGTAATGGATGGAGAGACTGTGTGTCTCCATGTAAAGAAAGTGATACGTATTTCTGAAAGTGCTCCTGGGAGGGCCCCTGCCTTTAAAGTGACAGGATACCTAACTGTTAGTTTCTCTTCATTGGCTGACGGTAAATGATGTACCTCAGAAGGAGTCAACAAGGTTTGGCTCAAATGGTTTAAGGTGTGAGAGTATCATTCTGGAAGACATTTTGAGGTGAATTACAAGTTACTTCATTTGGAGGTCATCTTGCATAAAGTTGAAACCACATGAACCCACCATTATACAATACCACACACACACACACACACACACACACGCACACACACACACGGGTTGACTGTTGTTTCACGGACCCTATGGTGCCAGAAAACAGTAGCTTCCTTCTTTAAGTTACCATGGAATTCTGGGCAAATGCAAGGATTTCTATACCTTGAAGACTACATCATTCAGCTTTTTTCAAATAATAAGGACAATTCAGTGATAAAGGTGCCAGAGACTCTTGGAAAATCTTTCCTTGAAAGCCTAGGCATTTTGGCCATTTTCATGCTTATAATTGTTCCTTCATCTGGCGACAAGAATTGACTCCATACGTTGTTACATAGAGACATAGAACACAAAGTACGAGTCCTTCAAGTCTGAAGGGAGACTTTGTGTGTAAATTACCATAAAAGTAGTGAATAAATATTGAGATATTCTATAGTCTTTTTGTCTTACATCATGATATGGTAAGTTTCATGCTTACGACTTTGTCATATTCCTGTTAATAAACAGGAGAGCCATGACCTACTTTGCAATATTTTTGCTAGAAAAGAGAGGGGTCCCACCCACAGAGCCCCCCACACAAAAGGAAAAGCCGTACGTGGATGTTACTACTGTCAGACATATTGAGTCAGTGAGAGACTCAGGTTCCTCACCCCCCAGGAGAAGAAATGGGAAGGTTTTGTCTGCTGAGGTAAAGAGGAGGGATCAACCCTGGCTGCTAGCCTCTTCTACGATGGAAAAAGAAAGTAGAGTCTTCATTACTTCTGGAAATGATTAAAAATGAAAGAACCCACCCAGGAACAGGCCAAAAAGCAATTCAAGTTTGTTTGTTTGTTTGTTTTTCATTTTGTGCGATGTTTTCTTGGGAAGAATATAAAAATATTTTACTAAAGAAACAATTTTTCCTTATGGGTGTCATGTGTGTCTTGTAATACATCCATTGACTGCCTTACAAAAACAATCAAGTGCAACTTTGCTGATCTCCAGAATACCCACCTTCCTCTAATAGTCGTGAAATTCTTCCCTTTCCCCCTTGTCACATCTTTCTCTTATTCCTCACATTTAAATTATTTCTCATTCCCGTCTTACCTCCAAAAGATTTTCCTTCCTCTGTCATTAAATTACGAAGTTCAGATATTTTTCCTTGAAGTACGCAACGTACTCTCACAAAGAGATCTGAGGTCCTGATGGAACTTAAATCACAGCATTGCTGTGAAACCTAAAATTGAAAGTCACAGAAAAAAAATGTTTTAATTTGGGAGGTTCATAGCCTTCCTCTTCACTTTCATTTCTCTCTCTCTCATGTTTTCTTCCCATTGGGGAAGAGTGAGATGTTATTTATCCATTTCCTTCAAGCCAAAATATAAATGCTATGTAAATTTAAACATTCTAGCTCATCAAAGTCCCTCGTCGGCCAGTATAGCACCTGAATTTTTTCATTATTTATCTCCACCTCAGGCTAAGTGCTCTTGGTCTTCCCTTTCCCCCAAGATCTAGCCCATCTCCAGCAATGACTGCCTATGCACACGTATGTCCACCACACACACAATCTCCTTTCTCCTCACCTGATAAATAGTTTTCTTCATCTCTTGTCTTGGGTTTACCCAGGAAACGAAATATCCCCCCCATTTCTTCTAGTTTTTTTATTGTGGTAAAATATAATAAAATATTTCTCATTTTAACTATTCATAAGTGTATAGCTCAGTGGCATTAAATACATCCACAATGTTGGCTAACCACATTGCCACTATCTCTACCCAAAATTTCTTTTTTTTAAAAGATTTTATTTATTTGACACAAAGAGAGAGAGAGAGAGAGAGAGAGAGAGAGAGAGAGAGAGAGAGAGAAATCACAAGTAGGCAGAGAGGCAGGCAGAGAGAGAGGAGAGAGGAGGAAGCAGGCTCCCCACCAAGCAGAGAGCCTGATGTGGGGCTTGATCCCAGGACCCTGAGATCATGACCTGAGCTGAAGGCAGAGGCCTAACCCACTGAGCCACCCAGGCACCCCCCAGAATTTCTTCATTATCCTCAACAAATGCTGTATACTCATTAGATGAAAATTCCTCCTTGCACTCTTCCCTCAGCCCATGGTGACCTCTGTTCTACTTTCACCTCTGACTGATTACTTTAGGTACCTCATATAAGTGGAATCATGCGATGTTTGTCTATCTGCATCTGGCTTATTTCACTAAACATGTTGTTTTGAAGGTCCATTCATGCTTTAGCATACATCAAAATTTCATTCTTTTTTTCACATTGAATAATATTCCATTGTGTGTGTATATCTCTATATATCTCACATTTTGTTTATCCATTAATCTGTTCATGGGCACTAGAGCTGCTTCTACATTTGGGTTATTGTGAATAATGTTTCTGTGAATATTAATGTAGACATGCACAAACATACTTTGCCTAGCTAACTCTTTGTTGTTCTGAATCTCTCAGCTCAATATCATGTCCTCACCAAAGGGGTCTCTGCCCCTTTCCTGACCAGGTCAGTCCTGCAGGTAGATCACCTTTATCACTCTACATGGATCAATGTAGGCGACTATGTATTTGTGATGTGATTTGAGAAATGGCATAGGCCTACTACACAGTGGTGTACTTAGTAGGACCTCCAAAACTGTCCATTGAACAAGCCAAGAGGAGACACTTCAAATGTGGTAACTGTCATCTTTCTGAATTAATCATTGTCTAATCTAAAGCTGACATTAAAATGTGAGCTGGACTGGTAGGCAAAGACCATAAGACAACAACCCATGAACACGATGACAAAATGACTGAAGAGAAGAAATGTCCTCCCTTGGTAATCACAAGCACCATTCACATATGAAAATGAATTTGTTTGAGGACTATTGATTTTATCTTTGCTTTACTCCTGGCTTTGTACTGAGACTCCAGCTCTCAAGAGGAAGAATGCCCTACTCCCATTCTGCTTGGCCTTGGTTTACCTCCAGCTCAAACATGTCGGCCTGGCTGTCAAATTTAATTAAAGGGCAAGACAACAGCAACAACAACAGAAGCAGGAGAGTTGAGAGACCTTGCTTGTTTTGTGAAACAGAATATTTAGAAGGGATTTTCAAAAGGCAAATGAGCAGAGCAAAGATTGCCGGAGCATCACACAGCTTGGCAGCAGTGGAGAAGGCAGCCCCACAGGTCTTTGGGTCCCTTGCCTTGTAGGCAGGCAATGTGGAGGGGAAAACAGCTCTGTCCACTGTGTGTGTGGAGAGGGCAGGAGCCAGAATTTCTGGAAGATAGAATCAGAATGAAGGCTCCAAACAGTCAGACCTGTTCCTGTTCCATAACAGCAGCTGGAGATGTTCAGTCAGATGTGGCTGCACCCATAGCCCAGCTCAGCTCCTTACACTGGGTGGGCATGATCTGGTAGCCAGGGCAACTGGGAGTGGGTTGTAAGACCACTAGAGGGTGGGGAAGGAGTAAGGTGTCTGCAGTAAGAAGAAGATGGTGATGGTCATGCCAAAGGGCTACTCTGGGGCAAGCATTTAGTCTCCCTCATGATTTCTATCAGTACCTCCTTACTGCCACTAGTCACATTTTTCTCTTCCACCATTCCTCAGGAAACTCCTCTTCTCTTCTTCCTTATCCTGACTCAGCATCACAGTACCACAAATAAATTTTCCTTATTACAAGAGAAAATACGTGTGGAGTGGGGTGAAAAATTGAGTGACAAAGCCAAAACTTTTTGTAATGATTAGGGGAGAGGAAAGGATAGGGACATTCCGGGAACTTTGCTTCATCACTCAGGATAACTTCTAAGAAAGTCACATTTTTTTAAAAGTGGGAGTTCTTCCATCTCCCTGAGTTTTTACATGAAAAACTTTCCAACCCTCAGAGAAAATCCTCTAAAGGAATACTACAGTGAGTATACATATATCCTTCATTTAGAGTCACAATTTCTAGCATTTTGTCACATTTGCTTTATCTGCATATGTACATGTATAGACACATACACACACACAAATAGGCTTTTTTCTGAACCTTTTTTTTAAAGGATTTTATTTATTTATGTGACAGAGAGATTACAAGTAGGCAGAGAGGCAGGCAGAGAGAGAGAGGAGGAAGCAGGATCCCTGCTGAGCAGAGAGCCCGATGCGGGGCTCAATCCCAAGACCCTGAGATCATGACCTGAGCTGAAGGCAGAGGCTTTAACCCACTGAGCCACCCAGGCGCCCCTCTGAACCTTTTTTAAAAGATTTTATTTATTTATTAGAGAGTGAGAGAGAGAGAAAGAGAGTGAGCACAAGTGGGGGAGGAGAGGCAGAGGGAGAGAGAGAAGCAGACTCCTTGCTGAGCAGGGAGCCCATCACAGCGTTTCCTTTCAGGACGCTAACATCATGACCTGAAGCAAAGGCAGACACTTAACGGACCAAGCCAACCAGGTGCCCTCTCCCCTTTTATTAGAACGAAGGAGAGAAAGAGAGAGAGAGGGCAAGCACACAAGTTGGGGTGGGGAGGGACAGAGGAAGAGGGAGAGAGCATCTTAAGCAGGCCCCATGCCCAGAGCAGAACCTGATACAGGGCTCAATCTCATAACCCTGAGATTGTGACCTGAGCCAAAATTAAGAGTCAGTCACTCAACCAACAGAGCCACCCAGGCATGTCTTTTTCTGAATCTTTTGAAATAACGTGTAGTCATCTCAATATTTCAATCTCAAACACCTTAGACTATATCAATGTATAAAGCATAAGGACCTTGTCATACATAAGAAATTTAAGCCTGATGTAGTAATGCCTAACATGTAGTCTACATTAAAATTATCCTAATGCTCCCTGAATTTACTTCATAGCTCTTTTAACAAATCCCAGATCAAGTTAAAGGTCTCCCATTGCTTTTGGTTTTTATGGGTCTTTACTGTCCTTTGATGTACAGTCCCACCTTTATTCATGTATTTATGGATGCTTGTTTGTTTGTTTATTTATTTTTAAAAGATTTATTTACCAGTGTTGGGGGGGAGGGAGAGAGGGAGTGGGAGAGAGAGAGAAACAGACTCCCTGCTGAGCATGCAGCCTGCTGTGGGCTTGATCCCATAACTCTGAGATCACAATCTGAGCTAAAATCAAGTTGGACACTCAACCAACTGAGCCACCCAGGCACCCCTATTTATTTATTTTTATTCACGAGCAATTTATTGAGAGTCCAGGCTGTCTTACAGAATTTCCCCAAACTTTGGATTTTCCTTTTTCCTCATGAATAGATTCAAGTTAAACATTTTGGGAAGGTATTGTATAATTGACTTTGAATTACACCAGGAGGCACATAATGCCAGTTTATCCCATTACTGGTGTTGCTAAATTTGATCACTTGATTAAGGTAGTAGCTATTGGTGTCCCCATTATAATGATTCTCTTTCCTTAATTAAGTTACCTGTGGGACCATGGTTTGAAATCTCATGAATATGCTGTCTTTAAAGAACCTTTTGGCCAATGGCTTAAACTTCTGTTGTTGACCCATTATTTCTTGATGGTTATCAAATGTGACTTTCTATTCTAATATTCCAATAACACATATTAGTTTGTATTCTTTTATAAAGAACTCTCCCTTTCTCTTGTAAAGGGGGAGATGTAGATTGTGTCTTGAAGATAAGGCCCCAAAGTACATAAGAATAAAACCCACAGTACAGACCGCCATCTTGCCTAAAATGTTCTACGTGTGGTTAGATGATTTTTCTCTATGGCTGGTTTTCTTTGATGTGGGTTCCAAATCCTCCAAATCTTTGGATCTCCCAACACCATAGGTGCCTGTTTCTTCCCAGCTCTCTGACCATGTAAAATCACCCACATTGTATGAGGAATTTAGATCACCTACCCAGAATCAGAAGTATGGAATCGCTCTTTAAAATATACACATGGAATTCCTCATTAGGGATGAAGTTGACCCATTTGGGGACCAGTTTGTGGGGGAAAAAGGGTGGGAGATTGTAGGATCCAGATGGGAACAGTTGTAGTAAAGGACGTAATTAAGTACTGTCAAGTCCATAAAATAAATAAAATCTTAAAAATACAGACAGTGAACTAGATTTAATTCTCAGAATGAGTTTGCTGACCCCTGATCTAGAAGAAAGAGACCAACAAGTGATCCTATTGTTGTAGTATTTAACAGTGAGTGACAAGATGGTAGGGAAGCAGCCAGAGGTAGTTAGGGAGGGCTTTCTGGAGGGGGTGAGGATTGAGTTGTAACTTGAAGGATGAAGAGCTGTCAAATCACTTGCCTGCTTTTTCTTCCTCTTCTACCACCATATTCCCCATGGATTGCCTACCTGTGATTAGACTCCATTAGATTTTGAGGTTGTTGAGAGCTATGATTGCATCCTCACCATCTCTCTATCTCCAGGGTCAAGCTCAGTGCTTATACATCGTCAGGGTTTCATGCATGTTTATTGGATTAAAAGGTATTTAACTTTTTATCTGTTTTGACCACTCTTCCCTTTGTTTCTTAGAAAGTGACATTTCTGTTTCATTCTGCTACAGCCTGATGGAGACTTAGTTAACAAGGCAATGGAGTCCTTGTAACTTGCTGGCTACTAGTTCATCTCATAGGGACAGACTGCCTTTGATTTCATGCTCTGTGCCTTTCACGTTCTCCTAATTTTTCTGTGCCTCAGTTTCCTCTTCTGTTAAAAGAGATTAATGACAGTATTTACCTCATGATCTGTGTGAGGATTAAATGAGTTAGTATGAATACAATATTTAGAAGGGTGCCTAGCAGCAAGCAGCTATTCATTAAATGCTGGCTATTATTAATATTACAAAGCTGGGCGTAGTCTCTGCATAATGCTCTTGCACCTTCACTGTGCAGGGTGGGGTGAGGGAAGAGGTGCTGCGAGGAACTGTTGACATTCATTTGGAAATTCTAACCAACTTCCTACCTCCAGCCTTATTTGTTTGTTGTTTTAATCTCTCTGCCCTTAGCTGCTGCACAAGGAAAGGAGTTGATTGGCAGCTTAACTGCTTAAAATCAATATAAGAAGCACTTGGAGATTAAAGCAATTTAAGCAAGGTACTGGCTGGGGTTGGGAGCTAAAACTGCTCTTGAAGGAAACAAGCGAAGGAGATGAAGAAAGTGGGTCAGAAATGAAACCGCGTGAAACTGAGTGGAGGTGAGATCACAACAATAGAGCAGCAGGACTTTTTCATCAGAAAGAGATCATTTCTTTCTATAAAAAAAAAATAAAATAGAACCTGAAGCCCTAATCTCAAAATTGCTCCTGCCTGGTACTGTTCATTCTGGTGATTTAAACACACTTGTCTCTACCCTCTGCTCCCTGCCACCATGCCCCCCACCCACACCCGCACCAGCCTTCCCCTTCCCTGATCTCTGCAGGAACTTCCTTGCTGCATAGGGAGGGAGAGAGAACATGTCAGCTTTGTTGCTGACACCGCATAAAACCAAATCCCACTTCTTGGTCTCTCCCACTAGATCAGGGGTCCACAAACCGCATTTTGAGAGTTAAATCTAGCTCACTGTCTGTATCTTTAAGATTTTATTTATTTATTTCGAAGATAGAGAGAGCATGACTGGCGTGAAGGGATGGGGGGGAGGAGAAGGAGACTCACTGCTGAGCAGGGAGTCCGATGCGGGGCTTGATCCCTGGACCCCAGAGATCATGACCTGAGCTGAAGTCAGACACTTAACTGAGCCATCCAGGTGGTTGCTCATGGTCTGTTTTATACATAAAGTTTTATTGGAACACAGCCATGGTCATTTGTTTACATATTGTCTATGACTTCTCTTGAGCTGCAGCAGCAGAGTTGGACAGTTGCTTCGGACACTGTCTGGTTTGTAGACCCTAAACTATTTACTACCTGGCCCTTTTCAGAAAAGGTGTTCTGGCCCTTATTCCAGACTATGACCATTTTTAGCGCATTTCTGAATGCGAAGCAGCCAACACCATAGAAGGAGGGTCATTCTGGGTCTGTAATCCCCGCAGCAGCAGCATTTCAGCATGGCCCGCTGTAGATTTTTTTTTTTAAGATTTTTTTATTTATTTATTTGACAGAGAGAGAGAGAAAGAGATATTACAAGTAGGCAGAGAGGCAGGCAGAGAGGAGGAAGCAGGCTCCCTGCTGAGCAGAGAGCCCAATGCAGGGCTCCATCCCAGGACCCTTAGATCATGTCCTGAGCCGAAGGCAGAGGCTTTAACCCACTGAGCCATCCAGGCGCCCCAATGGCCTGCTGTAGATTCTTAAAATGGAAGATTCTGCTGCAGAGAGAAGTACAGGGGATACTGAACTCCTATCCAGCTCTTCGGTTTCCCCGCTTAGTGCATATCCCACCACTGCACAGAAAATGGTGATTTAGCAACCAAACCAGGTCTGCTGAAATCACTCTGCAAGAACTAACACACATAGGAAGAGCAGCCTGGGGGCACGCGGAAGGGATGAAGTGGAGACAAAGGAAAAATAGACCATGCGTGGGATGATTTGCCACTTTAATTTTCCTAGCGAGTGACATCGCTTCTGTGACAGGTAGGTTATTTTGGTTCGTCATTAGGACTCTTATTAATATGGTGTTGGATGTATCTAACTGCACCTGCTGTGTTAGGAATCGTAAAGTGGTGTGTATAATGTCACATCTATCTTGGGAAGGACTGAACGGGAGCTGGCATCAGGGTGGGCAAGCAACAGATTGGACAGTGAGTAGAAATTACCTGCACAATGTCTGTGCTCTGAGCTGGTAACAAGCCCAGCATGTTTGAATGAACACTCTATCCAAGCAATTGCTGGCAAGAGGGTCATCTGTCTTGAAAGAGAACATTTTTGCCTGAATTGCAGCACGCCATGAAAGAGCTCAGCTGGTCCGAACATGATGGTGCCTTGGCCAGCAGTTTCCCCCAAGTGGTATGTGGGGAACAGTGCAGTTTTCGGAGGGATGGCTGCAACCTGCAGAGAGGCCTAAGAGTCAGGAGGGAGATGTAAACCTGATGGAAAGGGGTGACCCATGATCTCTAATCCATATGATCAAGACGTTGCGGGACTGAGGTAGGCTGAGCTTTTCGCTGTTGTTCTTGAAAATCTTGCTGTGTTGGGTTGCATTTCAACTTGAATCAAAAGGCCCTGAATGCTGCCAGTGCCTATTCTCTTCCTTGTGGAACAGCTGCGAGTCTCCGTTCCTGTGTCATAGACTAGGAGTCATTAGAACTTCAGGTTCAAAGCCTTGTTTAAAATGAAGTTCTGGACACCTGGGTGGCTCAGTGGGTTAAAGCCTCTGCCTTCGGCTCAGGTCATGATCTCAGGGTCCTGGGATCGAGCCCCGCATCGGGGGTCCCTGCTCAGCAGGGAGCCTGCTTCCTCCTCTCTCTGCCTGCCTCTCTGCCTACTTGTGATCTCTCTCTGTCAAATAGATAAATAAAAATCTTTTTAAAAAATAAAATTCAATTAGAGAGCTCTTGCAACTGATAATGAGCAGGTTTTGCCCAGACCCCCCCTTTCTTGAAGAACTGAGATGTTCTGAAAACATGCCATAATATCCTGGGCCAATTTAACTCTTAGACATTTGTACAGTTCACTTCATATTGTACCAATAGCTATCTTCTTGGTGTTACACAAGGAACCCCATCTTGCTTTCACATGATCTATCTTCATGTATCTGCCAATAGATTCTTTTGACCCCTAGATCATGAGTATCCTCTTTATCACGTTATATAATCTCATTTCCTTCTCCTTTTCCCATAGACATGATTTTGATTGCCCTCACAACTTTGAGAGATTTTTTTTTTTTTGTAACATGGCTCAACCTGTGTTTAGCCTTCATTAGTTTGCTATACAGAATGGATGCAGTGATGGAGTGCTCCTTTACCCCTGCAAAATGTGTTCCTCTCACAAGGCAGATTGCATTGAGAAAGGAAGACTCTCTCGGGTGTCAAAAATAATCAGCTTCCAAAGAGAAACCCTCCTACCCTTACAAATTTACTTACAAAGACAAGGAAGCATTTAATTGGTGGTGGGGGGAGGGTGTTAGGCAGTGTGGATCCCTCATCCGATTTCAGAAGCACTCACCTAGTCATTGGAACATTGAGTGTTCTGGTTTAGATTCAAAGTTAAAGAAACGAAATCTTGCCGTTTGCAACAACGTGGATGGAACTGGAGGGTATTGTGCTGAGCGAAATAAGTCAATCAGAGAAAGACAATTATCATATGATCTCTCTGATATGAGGAATTTGAGGGGCAGGGTGGGGGGTTGTGGGGGGTAGGGAGGGAAAAATAATGAAACAAGATGGGATGGGGAAGGAGACAAACCATAAGAGACTCCTAATCTCACAAAACAAACTGAGGGTTACTGGGGGGTGGGAGGGTAGGGATAGGGTGGATGGGTTATGGACATTGGGGAGGGTTTGTGCTTTGGTGAATGCTGTGAAAGATGTAAGCCTGATGATTCACAGACCTGTACCCCTGGGGCAAAGAATAAAAAAATAAAAATAAATAGATTCAAAGTTAAGTTGCTTTTTTTTGGGTTGTTGTTGTTATTTTTCTTAAATTTGGAAAAATGTGTTCATTAATTTTGAATTTTTTTCCCCCCTAAGAGTCTGCTATAGAACAGTTGTCAGCAAAGGTTTGCTAACTTACACCACTCACCTCTGAACTAACTCCTTCTTGGGGACTAAAGTACTTTGAAAATGCAGTTAGTTTTCATGAGTTAAACCAGAGAGCTTGTATTTTCTTTTTCTCTCTTCATGATTTTGGCAAGAGGTTTAACTTTCATAGCTGTTCAAGTGATCTCCAAGCCATTTTATGGACAAGAGATGTAGCATTTTGTTTGGGTCAGAACTCTTTCAAAGAAACTAAGCTGTAGGATGTTAGCCATGGAGGAATCCAAGAAATCATGCAGTCCAAGCTCTCACCAAATGGGTAAGGAGAAGGTGAATGGCAACTACAACTGAATCTGGACTGAGTCCGAACATGAGCCAAGGTGTCTCTTAGTTACTGATTTCTGCCAGAATTGAGGGGTCTCACTGAAATTCTCTCTCATAGAATGGTAACATCAGAAATGCAATCACGGAAAATACGACATTTCGGTACTGTTTTTATTTCCTTCTCCCCCCCCCCTTTTCCTTTTTCCTTAGCTTTTATGTAAAATCCTTCTTGAAAACGTCACTCTGTCTCAGCAACACCGAGGGAAGATAAGGAAGGGAGGATTATCCACCACTGAAGTAGAGAGTTAGATGGGGTGCCTGGGTGGTCAGTCCCTTAAGCTGGTCTGCCTTCAGTGCAGGTCATGATCCGGAGGGTCTTGGGATCCAGTCCCACGTTGCATCAGGCTCCCTGCTCAGCAGGGAGTTTGCGTCTCCCTTTACCCCTCACCCTACTCTCCTGCTCTCTCTCAAGTAAATAAAATCTCTTAAGTACAGTGCTAGAGAGAGGGTGTGTATTTTAGTAGTATCACCCTCTGTGATGAGGGTGGCACCACAACGCAAAATCAGAAAGAGTGAGTGCATTAAGTCCCCTAGAGTGGGCCATGCAAAGCTATCTATGTGGTGTGCTGGGCACAGACTGTACCACTGCCTTCCACAGCTCCAGGGGATGAAGACTAGTCAGGGAAACGTGCAGCTCCGAAGAACTCTGACGTTTCCCATTTCAATCTTAAAAAATATTATGTGACTTGTAGATTATATTCCATAACACCATAATCCATAAAAGCTAAGATGTATTTATTGTAAGACCCATCATTGTTTCATCACTAAGAATGAAAACAACCTCAAACACTGCAAATTAAATTATGACACAGCATCGATTGTAAAATGCATTCTAATTTCAGAGGTGTTAATACATGAATGTCTGAGAATCAATGAAACGCTGGATATTTATCTGTACTTAATATAAAAATATAATAATTTCCTCCCATCCCCCAATCTTTAAGTAAGCTTACTTCAAAAAGATGTGCCATGTTTCTCCTTTGGCTTTGTGTACCCACTGGCATATAAATGCAAACACCCAGGAGTATTCATACTCCCATTTAAAAAACATTAATTATACCATTTCCCAGAGTCAGTGATATGGAGTATCTTTCGGGGGGGGGCGTGGTAAAGGGAGGAGCTGTGAAACATTTTTCTTTTTTTTTTTTTTTAAAGATTATTTATTTATTTATTCCACAGCGGGAGAGAGATCACAAGGAGGCAGAGAGGCAGGCAGAGAGAGAGAGGGGGAAGCAGGCTCCCTGCCAAGCAGAGAGCCCGATGCGGGCCTCGATCCCAGGACCCTGAGATCATGACCTGGGCCGAAAGCAGAGGCTTTAACCCACTGAGCCACCCAGGCGCCCACATTTTTCATTTAAAACCCTAGAAAACCAAGAAAATTAAAAACGTGTTCAAACAAAAACTTGCACATGAATGTTTATGGCAGCATTATTCATAACACCCAAAAGGTGGAAACAAACCAAATGTTCATCAACTGATGAATGGATAAACAAAATGTGGTATATTCATAGAATAGTCTTCCACCATGGAAAGGAACGAAGTACCCATACATGTTACAACATAGATGAACCTGAAACACGATGCTAAGTGAAAGAAGCCCGTCACAAAAGCCATACATTATATGAGTCCTTGTATATGAAATGTTAGAATAGGCAAATCATATGGTAAAGAGATCAGAGGTTGCCAAGAAGCTGGGGGAAGGTGGGACTATGGAGTGACTTTAATGAATATAGGCTTCATTTTTGGGGTGATGAAAATATTCTGGAACTAGACAATGATGATTGTTGTACAATATTGTGAATATACTAAAAGATACTGAGTTGCACACTTCAAAATAGTTAGAATGATGCGTTTTATGTTCTGTAATTTTTCTCTCAATAAAATGGGTAAAAATGCCTAGAAAATGTTTGCTTATCCCCACCCCACCCCCAAGGGAAAAGTAGAAGCAACTCTGTTGGAGATAGGATCTTAAGAGGTTGTCATAGCTCAGCCTGGCTCTTGCTGCCAACACTGACCCCCAAAGTCCTTGTCCAGAACAACCCTGAGGCTCTGAAGAGCCATTGTGAAACCCATTACCTGAAACTCTCCTCACACAGGGGCCTCCTTTTCCCTGGGGTACTGCAAGGCACAAGCCACCTCCTCCTGGGAGCAGATCCCCTGAGTAGCGAAGACAGTGCAACACTTCAACACGTGCCTTCCCTCTCCAGCTCTTCCAGGTTCTCCAGATGCCGACGGCTCCCTCCCTGGCACTAAGTTCCTCACACATTTGGGAGCCAAGTTTTTATACCACCCACATCTACCATGAAAGGCCGGCCATGAGGACTTTGGAGAAGCAGCATGTTCTGCTGGGAAGTTTCTTCCCAACCTTAAATCCCCTCTGGAGCAAGGCATAAACACATGCACTTTTCACACTCACATGTGAGGCATGCAGTCTGCTCAGCTTCGGGTGCTACTTGGGTCGGGAATGTCCAGTTGAGCCTGCCCCAAACTCAGCATGTGTTGAGAGCTGATCACAGCAGACTGCATGTTCTGACTTGGCTTTTGTTCACAGGAATGTACCTGCCCCCTCTCCACATCCCTGGTTTCGTGGCTGATACAGTGCCATCATCTCTGACCCCTGTGTCACCTGTGACCAGCTCATGTCTGCCATTTGTGTAGCCTCTCCTTCTAGTAACTGACTCTGTGGGCTGTGGGGAGCACCCTGAATAGCGACAGCCTGGAGCCCCAGGCTCCACCTACACCAAGTCCCCAAGAAGGAGCCCATAATGCCGTTTCCCACATCTTTCCTTCTGCTATTTTCTCTGCTTGACATTTTCTCCCTCCTCTTTTTGCCTAACTCACTCATGTTTTAAGACTTAGCTCAGATCCAGTAAATGGATGCCTGGGCATATATGGAAAGATTCATCTCACCTCCCACTCTACATACATAAAAAAAGTTAGATAAAATATAATAAAAGTAAATAATACACAGCCAATCTTAACACATAGAGAAGAAAATCCACAATGCCAGCACGGAAGAGGGACCTGGCATGGGAGCTGTGAATATAGGCTAATTTCTAACACACAGGAATGGGAGAGGTTATATAAGTGAATATGGGATTTGCTCACCTGGGTGAACTGAAACCCTGAACAAAGACAGGAGCCTTAAAGAATGCCTTATCTGTGAAATAGTGGTTTTACCACTAGCCCTCCACCCCCAGGGCCATACGTGGAAATCAGAACCCTGTGAGAAGGCCAAAACCAAAGATGCTTGTAGAGTTCTAATTCACGTAATCTTTGGGTTAAGACTCCAGGATAAAAAAATTAATGCAAGATGTAATGAGCACTGGGTGTTATATGCAACTGATCAATCACTAAATTCTACTCCTAAAACTCATGATACAGTAGGTTACATAAATTTGATTTGAATAAAAATTTTAAAAAGTTAATGTAAAAAAGCAAATAATCTCAAATTAACCCCTTGCAATACTTCCATAAGACAAAATGCAAGTGACTCCCGCAATACACACTACTAGTGAGAGTACATCCTAGTAAAAAATTACCTACCACACAAGGAAACAGCCACAAAGAAGAGGAGACCTCACATGAAACAAATGGAAGAATTCACGCTGAATGGTTAGACGATTGGACTATCTGAAGGAGATGTCAAAATAAGTGTATTTAAACTGGTAAAATGATAAATGAAGGTAGTGTATGTAGGACAAGAGCAATAGAATATGGAAAATTAATAGGTCTATTTTTAAAAAATTAAATAGAAAGTCTAGAAATTAAGGTATTTGTAGACATTAAAAACTCAATGGATAGAAAGTACAGTAGACTAGAACAGAAGAGGATTAGTGAGCTGGAATATAGCTTTGAGGAAATTACCCAAAATTCAGCTCACAGATATAAGGAGAAGAAAGATAAAATTAGACCTGTAAGATGGCCTAAGAATATCCAGTAAGCATCTAACAGAATATAAATCCAGAGGAGAGTGATGGCCGTAGAAAAAATAGGCTAATTTGTTTTTCTGTTTTGCACCCCAAAACCACTCATAATATAAAATTTACTACCTTAGCCATTTTTTAGTGCACAGTTCAGTGGTATTACATATATTCACATTATTGTGAAACTGAATTCCAGAGCCCTTTCATCTTATAAATCTGAAACTGCATACCCATTAAATAATTCCTCCTTTCCCTTCCCTGCCCCCAGCAACTGTCATTCTACTTTCTGCTTCTGTGAAGTGGACTATTTTACATATCTCATATAAGAGGAATTATATTTCCTATTGTTTTTTAAAAAAAGATTTATTGATCTCAGGACCTTGAGACATGAACTGAGCAGAAACCCAGAGTCAGACATTCAACCCACTGTGCCACCGAGGCACCTGCTCCCCTTTTTCTAAAGAAGTATTTTCCTAGCTTTAAAAAGAGATCAGATCAGCATACAGCGTCCTGGATAAGATAAATAAAAACAACTCTATACTCAAGGTTTTTTGTATCAATATGATAGAATATCAAAGATGTATTATTAAAAGCTGCAAGAAAGGAAAGAGAGATTACTCACAAAGAGATGACTCTTAGCCAGACAACTGTCGACCTAGCATTCTATACCCAGCTTGATCCCTCATTGGGAAATAAAATTAAACACATTTTTAGGCAGTAAAATGTAATTGTAATTTGATGTAATTTGTCTATTCACTGGCCCCTCCAAAAGAACTACTGAAGGATAAACTGGAATAAAAAGGAAACTGAACCTAAATCAAAAGTGTGAGATGCTGGAAGCAAAGCTGGGTATTAAGCATACTATCGACATTAAGTAAATATAAACTTCAAAAAATATATGTGTGTGTGTGTGTGTGTGTGTTTACACATATACACATGCACTAACAATGGAAGGGTATTTAAAGGTGGAAATAAAATACTTGCCAATTCATGGGATATACAATATTCACACAGAAAATAGACATGTTGTTTAATTTTAAACCTTATTAAATATGGTGTGCATCTTTAAAATTGAAAAATAATCTCTAAATTAACCCAAATGGAATGTACTTTCAATTTTAAAAAAGGGAAATAAAGATAACTTTTTCAATGTAATAGAAAGCAGGAGAGAACACAAAAAGAAGCCAAGACAAGACACAGTAATTGAGTGCTACCTAGCAATGGAAATGAATACTTATATCTGTATGTATTAACAAGAGTAAACCACAAAGATACAATATCCTGAATAAGAAAAAATAGCAAAGTCAATGTATGGTGTTAACATGTATTTCTCATAACACATGAAATCCTGTTATTGTTTAACTACATGTACAAATACAAAATATGATTGTGAATTGCTAACACCATCACCAGGCTAGAAGTTGCTTCTGGAGATAAAATAAAGAATACAGAATTTAAAAAGCCTACAAAGAAGTTTTCTATTATATTGGTAACCTTTAATTCTGTGAAGTTTTGAAACATCTATGAAAAAAATGTTGACATTAGTTGAATCTAGGTGGGGAGTATAGGTTTTATGATAGTATATTATTCTTGTTCATTTCTATAGATTTGAAATACTTTATTTAAAGAAGATTCATCTCAGGATGCCCCTCTCCCATGAAGCCCTCCCAGACTCTATCTCTAGACCATATCTGATACTCTCTCCTGTGCTCTTAGAGCTACATGCACTTATCTTATCAAAGCACCTGTCGTATGATGGCTTAGGTGGTGGTCTCCAGACGCAGAGCCTGAGACAAGGGTTTGGGTCCATGTGATTTACAAAAGAAGAGTTCATCAGCAAAAATCTGTAAGGGAGAAACTGAAGTAGGATAAAGAAGGAGAAAGAGCCAAGCAAAGAAGTGCTCTAAGGCACAGCCTAGCCTTGGCCCGAACTACAGGGATGGGATTCTGAGGCAAAACCACACCACAGGGTTGTCTTCCTCTGTGGGTAAGATGGCTGCCTTTTGTACCTCTGTATCCATTTGACTGTGGCCCATAACTAGTGGAGGTATGTGGCTCCAGGCATTCAAGTGCATCTCTCTCAAGAAGGAAATGAAGGCAACTGTGAATCCTAGTAGCCAACATTCTTAAGAGGTGGAGCTCAGAGCAACAGATCCAGCACCTCATCTGGATGAGGCACCAAACAGTCTCTACCACACCTCTTTCATCTTTATTGCTCATGTTTCTCTCTATCTTTCCTTAAATCAGGAGATGGGTCCTACTTAGCATTCTGACCTCCAAGCCCAGTAGAGTGCTTGTATAGAGTGGGCTCTCAGACACATTTAATGAGCTGGAATGAATATAGAAAAAAAGATCCAGCAATGTTAAAAGGGACTGTCAAGGTCAATAGGAAAAAGGCCAAAGATTCTTCCTCCTGCATTCCTGAGCCCTTTGGTGGAATGCTAAAGTGTTTTCTTCCTGATAAAGAGACATGCATGCATTTATCTATATCATCCTGATAAAGAGACATGCATGCATGTATCTATTCATCAACACCTACTGTGTGCCATTCTCTGGAGGCTAAAAGCTGCATATATTGTGCTTATATACTCAGGTTATATTATAGTCAAATGAGGAAGGCAATAAATTCCTATCAACTTATATTAATGGAGGGGGTCCAGTTTCTAGGCTCTGTGAGAGTTACTAATCAGCCTATAAGCCCTTAACAATTCTGAAAGGGAAACAGGAATGCACATTTAAAAATCTGGTATCAGATAAACTTTATAAGTGCAATAACCTGAGTTCAACTATGTGATAAATGTTCAATATGATATATAATTCATTTATTCATTCATTCAATTATTCATTTATTCATTTCTCCTTTGAGCAAATATCTAGTAAGGGTCTATTGTGTACTAAACCCTGAAAGGCACTTGGCGTCGAGTGTTGAATAAGACAACAACATGTCCATAAATATACAGATTATAGACTAGTAGGAAAGACAAACATTCCAGAGTTACTCACAAGTAAATATAAAGTGGCAATTACAGCTAGTCTATGAATGAAGAAAACCAAGTACTATGAAGCAAGATAATGGAGGACACCCTGATTTGGTTTTGGGAGTTATGAAAAGCATCCCAGACAAATTGACTTTTTTGTACATTATGAGTGAAGAATGAGGACAAGTGAGTAAAGAGTGAGTAGAAGAGTCTTCAGATGTAGGGGAAAGAATCACAAAGTTTCTGATGACTGCATCAGAAAGTTGGCCACATTTAGCTCGGGACTAGAGTGATTGGGAGAATGGCAGGGGTAAGGGCACAGGGGCTGGATCGTGCATTACTTTGCAGGCCTTGTTAAGATATTTGAATTTCATTCTAAAAGTAAAGGGGGGGGGAGCACCAGAAAGTTTAAGCAGAGGAGAGATATGATCTGATTCATGGTTTTAAAAAGATTAGTCTACCAGATTGGAGAATGGATTGGAGGCAAACAAGGATGGCAATGAGATGGAAAGATAAACAGCTGGCTATCAATGAGATCCCAGTGGCCTGAAGCAGGCATGACAGGTTCAATACATATGTTGGGTTTTGGATGGACGAAGCTGGGAGGTAAACTGGAGATGAGGGGTGAAAAAGGGAGAGACATAAGAATGATTCCAGATTTGAGACATAGGCAATTGGACAAATGAAAGGACTATTAACTAGAGATGAAGAAAACTGAGTAGACATTGACACTAAGAGAACTCAGGAAGACTTTTAGGGGTAAGTATAATATATGGGCAGAACATTAAAAAAAGATTAATGTGAGAAAAGGGGGTTGCTCTAGGAGGACAGAACAATGTAAACAAAAACCAGGGATGAAAGAGTACATGGCATAGAAAATGGCAGAAAAAGACTATGGCGTGGGGTATGCAAAGTGACACTATGTGGGGATGTTTTTATCAGGCTATGAAATTGAAAAGTTAAGTAGACGTGAGGAATCAAAGTCTCTGAAATTTATCTGTATAAAAAGATAATCTTTGGAGGTTTTAGGCAGTGGAATAACATGTTCAGACCTCCTCCTCCTCCTTCTTTTTTTTTTTTATTTTTAGGAAGATCTCCAGAATTTTTGGAGCTCTGTAAGGGAGAAAAAATAGTTAGTGTTGGAGAAAGAGACATTTTGGGAAAATTGAAATATATGCAATCTTTTTTTAGCATCTCTAACAGATCAGTTTAAGAATATGAGCATGCATTATGTATAATTTGGGTTGTTTTTAAAAAGATCATGTTTCATGTTTGTTATATATAGAGCTGCTAAGGCCTGGACAACTCTTGGAATAGATTTTATTTTCCCATTAGGATGGAGGTGGGGGTGTGGTGGCTACCCATTGGTCAACAACGTTGCCTTGTCAAATCTTGTCTTTTCTAACCTAAATTTTCATATAACTCTTTTATAACTCAAAAAAGGAAGGCTTGTTTTGCTTTTGTTTTTGGATGGCCTGCTCTATTGTCCACTGAAGTGTTCTTCAGACCAAAAAGGAAAGCAAAGGAAAATATGACTGAGAAATCATGGGACAGTAGGTACTATTCATGGCATGGGATTATAAAAATATGTAAAATTATTTTTCTTCTGTTTTGGCTTTTTGGTACTTTATATATTTTTAAAATTCAAAACAGTGTTCTTGACCAGGAGTCAGTAAACTTTTTCTTGGACCAAATAATAAATGTTTCAGGCTTTTGTAGATTCTATGGTCTCTGTAGCAAGTATTTACATCTGCCTTATAACACAAAAGCAACCATAGATGATACATTAACAAATGACTATCACTGTGTTCCAATAAACTTTATTTACAAAAAGAGGTATTTGTTGACCCTTGCCCAAGACCCCCACATCTAATAATATCATAAGGTTTTCTTTGTTACTCTTCAAAAATGTCTGTTTCTGCCTTTTATTGCATATGTAGTTTATAGAGTATCACTATATCTAATTTATCACTTAAAAAGATTGCTCAGTTTAATCTACGCATGTGCAGTGGAGGCAATACTCAATAAAAGTGAGTCCTGGGAGTGGTAACCCTTTGTTTTAACCAAAGCTCTGAAAATTGTTCCCAAATTTTAACTTATTTTTGTGTCCAATTTTAATTTGACTTGAGTTAGTATTTTTAACCTGTTTGATGGCTAATAAAATTTCCTTCTTGAATAAAATTCTCAATTCTCACTCACCCTGAGAGAGTGGGGACGAGAGGCAGCAGGAAGGGGAAAGGAAAATGAGAACAAGAATGATGGGCCAAGGAGAAAGAGGAGAAAGCACTGCATTTCGTTGTTCTTGTTTTGCCTAGAACTCACGGGCCAGGCTCTGTGCCCAAATGTTACAAACACTATTTAAGTCCCCCAACAATCCTATAAAGTAGGTTATGATCACCATTTAAATATTGGCAAGAACACTTCTAAGGTTGGGTCTCTCCATAAGGAGACACTGAAACAAGTTTCTGAATTCAAACAGTCTATCTGGAAGGCAATCCTAGGAAACAAGGCGAGGGAGTCAGCAAATAAGCCAGGAAAGGAGAAATGCCAAAGGGAGCAACTAACATTTTGTCCCTCTGGGGACCCCTATAAAGACTGTAGGATAGGACGCCTGGGTGGCTCAGTGGGTTAAAGCCTCTGCCTTCGGCTCAGGTCATGATCTCAGGGTCCTAGGATCGAGGTCTGCATCGGGCTCCCTGTTCAGCGGGGAGCCTGCTTCCCCCCCTCTCTCTCTGCCTGCTCTCTCTGCCTCCCTGTGATCTCTCTCCCTGTGAAATAAATAAATAAAATCTTTAAAAAAAAAAGACTGTAGGATACACCTCATAACTGTCCACTAAGGAGCAAGGAGGCTGGGGTATTCAATTACCAAGTCCTAGAACTTGTTGATGAAGTTTGCTCTTGGGTCATTAACCCTTCAGATCTTCCATCTTTCCCCACACATAGGTTGACACCATTCCTGAAGCCAGAGAATGACTTTAGGGAGAGACAAACAAGTGAGAGAGGCAGGAATTGTCCATGGAAACTTCAGATGGCATGGACCAACAGAATACGTATGTGTGGGATAGCAACGGTATATGTCATAAACACTAAGTCTCAAATGCATGCATGATGCTATTTTTCTTGATACTCACCTATTATTTATTCCTCTTTTGTCTCCACTGGAAACTATTATCAGTCTAAGAGCTAAAGAGAAGCCTGGGGTCAATCTCTGGGAAGGGGTTTTAGACTAATAATGCCTCTAATTTTCCCAAGACCTTTTTCTTCCCAGACCCCACAAAGACTCCAGTTTGTCTTTACTCTGCATGATTCAATTTTAGTGGAAAAGAAATCAAGGTAATGTCACACTCCACTAAATCATCCTACCCTGCCATCTCCCCATGTGAAACACAGATGTAGAATTAACAAGGTAGGCAATATCCATGGATAGTATGGTTCACAGGTCTGATGAAATCTCTTTTACCAGCAATGAGGGAATGCTCTCTGTTTGGAAACATGGAGGCATACACCCAAGTATGAAGGAAGACAGGTGTTTAGAGGAAAAAAACTAAGTGCTTTTTAAATATTAACTAGTATCACTATCATATATTATTTTCTTAAACTACTGGCTAGTCTTTAACCCACCCCCCTTTTCCCTTTTAGATCCATCTTCCTGAGTTGGAGTAAGCAGGAGACTGATTCCATTAGAGCACAAGAACTAACATATGGGAAAGGCATGAGACCTTGTTTCTGTGTTTCTCCAGAGGGCACATGCAGAATGGATGGTGGTGGTGGAGGAGTCTAAGAAACAACTGAACTCAAAATGAGGAAGAACTTTCTGGAAGTTAGCACACTCTGACTGTTCGAAATTCAAAAGACTGTTCTGCCTTTTGAAGTGGTAAGCTCCTCACCACTGGAGAAGCTGGCTTCCCATGAGCTGCAGCAAGGCTAGCAAGAGTTATGGCATTGGGTACAAGCAGGGAAGAGATAACCACTGTTGTTTGCTTCAAATAATGGTCTTTGGGGTCTGGTAGCCTGGGTTCAATCTTGGCTCTGTTACTGTTACTCTGAGCTTTAGTTCTCTAACCTGTAAAATGGGGATAATCATAGGATATTTTCACAGGTTCTGTGGATTTCCTAAGATTATGCATACACAGGGCTCAGCACAGTATCTAGCCATAGTCATCATTAAATTGCTATCATTGTTTGTTGTTATTAAAGAGCTCACAACAAAGTAAGGATTTGCACAGAATTTCTCCTGGCATCACATACTGAGTGCTCTCTGTCTTGTGCTCGACCCAGATGCTGAGATACAGAAATGATTACAACGGGTTCTTTCCCACAAGGAGCTCCCAACATGCATATGCTTGTGTATAGGGATCTTCTCAGAATTAATTAGTCCAAGCAGACCTACTGGCCGGGGTCTCCGGGAATGGCATGTCTGGCCAAAGTCCAGCTGCTGTGCCTGGGAGAGGGCCAGTCTTACGGGTGATGGAATAGGTGAAATACATGGTTTCATGTCATTTCCAAAGGGTAACAAACAGACACAGTAAACTGTAAAGGACTGTAGGTAATCAAACAAACATCTCACACATGTTTATCTAGGAAAATTAAAATAAATGTTAAAATCAGCATTATGGGGAGAAAGATGCCTCCAAAAGTCAGTCTGTCAGTATACATGGGGGGTAGCTTGTCCCAGGCCCATACAAGCAGTGATCAAGAACAAAAGAACTACAACTTATAGAGCATTTACTAAATATCAGACATTTACTCTGTTCAGTAGTCTTATAGATGCTATTAAAACATCATCATTTAAGTTAAAACTGAAGTTTGAAGAGGTTAAACTAGCCACCTGGGGTCCTAAGGTACACAGGTGGGGAGACTTCCAGGCTAACCATTTACCCAGGAGGGAAGGATTGCTGGATAAACATCGGTTTGGTAGCCATTTTCCAGAGGACAGAATGGTCCTGATTGTGGCTTATAGGCTTTGTGGAGACAATTGAGCATTCTGGATCTGAGATCTGCTTCTGACTTGTTTTTGCCATTTGTACCTCCCTGTAGTAACCTGGAATCACACCTGCCTGCAAAATTGCTTTGAGATGAATAATAGGAAATGAAGAACAAGGAATGAGACAGATGTGACAGTTACCATGGAAATGCAGGAGTCTTTGTAACCCTATTCTAGGTGGTGACACTCATAAAATTGTATGAAATGGGAATATTCTCCTGTGAAGGTATGTGAAGTGAAGGTGTGATGATCACAGGGAGCCCTCCTCTCCAAAAGTAGTAGTTGGCTGTGCTGACACAGGTAGGAGCACAGAAATAGTGTAGGATTCATAGGTCCAAATTCTATGTAATTAACTGGCTGTGTGGTCTTGGACAAGTCTTTTAACCTGTCTTGGTTTCAACTTGGAGGTAACAATGTCCACTTTGTAAGACTTCTGTAAGTATTAAATAAGTTAATGATGTAAAGTGTGAGACATTAAGTCAAATATTTTAGCCTATTAATAATATCTGACTCTCTGTGTGACCTTGGATTTATTCTTCTACCTGTCTCGATTGAGGTTCATCCAACATGAAAAATGGGCCAGAACTCAGCTTCTTTCCTGACTTGGCAGCCGCGTAAAGTCGGGGGATAGTTACCTTTGCCAATCTTAGCTAGGTCTGACCTTGCATACAATCCAACAGAATCTTATTCCAAATCCCCATAGGAAGAAGCATGTGTAGGGGTCACTCTTAGTCTGCCAAATATTGGCTTTCTTTCCTGGACGTTTAAAAATTTATATATTTCACTGGTAAAATAAAGCTCGCTGATGTCCAAAAGAAAAGCAGCAAGCAGAAGGAGGCTTCCCCTCTCTTCTCCCTTATTACTAATGCTTATCCTGGACTACTGGTGTGAAAGCAATTTCAGTGTTAGAAGGTTGGCAGCCACCACTGTAGTGATACCTGGGGCCTTCCAGAATGTTCCAGCCCCAGATTTGTAAGCAGGGACTGCTCCAAAAGCAATTTTGGATGCAGGCAGGAGAAAAAAGCATCGTGGTTGTATGGTAGTGTTTCTCTGTGATCCCTAATGGTTCCAAATGTGTTGACTGGCATATGATACCTGCTCAGATCTTTCACACTTCTACCTAACTATCTCCCCTTCCCCACCAGAAAAACCCCAAAATAATCTTACCAATATAAAATGATCTGATAGCAGATAGATTCTAGAGAAGCCATCCCGACCAGGTGGAAGATGACCACTGCTCTCTTTCTTTCATAACTTTGTGGTTTTGAAAAAATGAATGCGTCCTTGGGGTTTGTGCTCCTTCCACCTTCAGGACAGGACAATGTTGCCAACCTTGAAAGATCATTGTGAGCATAGAGACTTCAGCAGCTTATGAGTCAATGAATATGTTTAGGCATCCTTCTGAGGGCTGGGTAAGGGAGGGGTAAAGAAGACAAAACTGTTGTCCTCGAGGAGCCTATGTTCTGCAGGGAAGTCAGACATAAGCAAACATAAGCAAACAAGATAGTTTCAGCTACTGAGATGAGCTATGAGGGAGATAAAACAGAGTCAGTGGTACAGAATGACATAGGTTGCTTCCTTGGTTACAAGATCTGAGGAGGTCTGCGAAGAGTGACATTAGAGTTGAGACATGAATGGTGACATGGAGACAGCTCTGCTAATATCTAAGGGAGGGACAGAGAAGGAATATGTGGAAAAGCCAACAGATGAGGACACAATTCGGAATATCTGTGGGTTCTGGCTGGTGGCTAGTGAATAAAAGAAATGCTTACAGCTCTTTAGCTACCCACTAACACTCAGCTGACTCTCTCTCAGCTCCAAAGCTGAAATCCCAGTGAAGAGAATTCAGAGTGAGGTGTGCAGCTCTTGACAAGTTAACTCTGGCTGGAGGGTCAAATTTATATCAAAACGTCATGGCTCCAAAGGGAATCATATGGATAGAGGGAGGGGAAAATGTAGTTGCTGGGAAAAAAGATTGCTGTTCCCAAAAAGAAAGAGAATGGCTGGTGCTAAAAACATGACTCATTCTTTACACCAGGTTCTGCGATTCCAAAGAAATTTGACCTTCCTTGATGTCTCTTAAGGTAAGTTGGGCAGGTCAACTTCTCTCCACCTTAGGAAAGAGGAACCTTGCTAGAGAGAGTGGAGAGTTCCATCCAAGGTTCCATAGGTTATAAAATGCTAAACAAAACAGGTTTCAGGTTGAAATCCTAGGGTACTGTCATTTATTTTTGTTCACTTACCCATTTATATTTATTGGATATTTATTATATTCTAATAGCTGTGGTCCTCCAAAAGGATTCTTTGTTCAAAGAATGTTGGAAAAGCTAAATTACTATCTTTTGGAGATTCTTAAGTTATATTAGCATAAAGAAAAAAAGCTCTTGAAACACAGCATTTATTGAAATATTTGATCACTGAACTTGCTTTCTACTACATAAAATGCAAATCCAAATGATTTTTAGTTATTCCTTCTTCATTTGAAAATCCTATGTCACATATCTACTGTAATATATAATGGAAAGAACAAGGAGCTGAAATGAAAATATCTGGTTTAAACCCAACCTCTGCTGGGTGGTCTTAGGCAAATCACCTATTATTTGTACATTTGGGTCTCTATGTTTTTATGTATAAAGTGAGGAGAGTCAGACTCAATGAGGCTAAAGTCTCCTGCTCTGATAGTCAGTGATTACATTTATACTCCCCAGTGGTATAAAAGTTACAGATTAGAAGAAATACGGTTCTCAACTTCCAGGAATTTACTTTCATTTGTAAAAGGAGAGGGCATACTTGTGGGTGTGCACACACACATGCATGCACACACACACACTCATGCACACACATAACCCAAGATTTGAAACACGTGATTGTATAGTCCTAATTGTATACAACCTTGCTCATTTCGAAGTGAGAGTAAGGATAATATTGGTTGTTCTATGAGGATCACAGTGACAACAGAAAGGTCATATGATAGTCCCAAGGTCCCACTGTATTTAATTGTAGTTACTATTGCCACATGTGTCCACAGTTTGAGATCACTGCAAGTTATCCCATCTTTATAATAGAATTTATGTCTTGGGAAAAGTGCAAAATTGACAAAATAAGAAGTAATATTTGTATAACTCTTCGTGGTTTAAAAACAGCTTTACTGAAAAGCCTAGTCTGTATATTGTTATGATCGGTTTCTTTGTACAAATTAGAAAGCTACAGTGCACAACATGTAAGCCGCCTGTCCTGGGTATGCTAAGAGGCTGGGTTGGTTTTGCCCAAACCCATAGCTGTCTATCTCCATTGTTCTGCCCTCATTGGCCTACCGAAAACATTGCATTCTTAGAACTGGAGGTCAAATAGGGCAATTCCCTGTTTGTACTGAAATCTCAGTATTTCAAACCAGAGAGAAAAAGCACCATCCCCATTCCCTTTTACCCTCACAATGTGAATATCTTCATTCCCAATTTTGTTTTGGCGACTGGGATATTTGAGGTGGAAAGGGAATAAAGGATATTAAAGACATAGCTCATCCTAGTAAATACTTAGTGACTCACACACTTGGCATTTGCTCTTGATGGCAGAGCATAAAACATACAAACAGTTTAGCTATTACCCTTAGTTTCCTGGAAAAAAAATGGTTCTCATGGAGCTATCTATAAAATAGATTATTACACAGGAGAGAGCATATTTAGAAGCCAAAGTCCCCAGTTCCTGAACTTAAGGGTTATGGAGTTTTGGTTGATTTACTTCTTTGAACCTCAATTTCCTAGTCTATAAAATAGGAGACTTTCGATATTTTAATAGTCAACTGCTATTGTAAAGATCAAACAACATACCACTTGAATATGCATTTTAATCTTTCATGAGAGAGGTACACATGAGGAAAAACTGCTTTGAGAATAAATATATGGATAGAGTTAAAGGAAAGTCTTGGTACAAGAGCTCACATTTTGTTGTAACTAGATAAGGAAAGCGTTGTTCTTAGGAGTCAAATAGCAAAGTACAGGCATATCCTTGTTCTCCAGAATTCTTCCTTGTTATTGTAATTTTTTGAAATGGAATTTGACCTGTATTCAAGGGAGAATGAAGCTAGATGTTGAAGTCAGGATGTGCATAAAACAACCTATAGTAAAGAAGAAGAATGTAAAGGAGAAAGGGAAAATGATGAGCATATCAGGACTGTATAGAAGCCTCCAGGTGAATCAAATCCTTTCTGCGGTAGCTTCTGTGCCATATCTGGGTAAACACACAACATCAGTTGTTAAGGCCGTGTGCTCTCCCTACCTTGTCTAGTGCCTTTCAGTCACAGCTTCTAAGCTCTGACAATGGAGTTGAGTGCTGTTAGCCGTGACAGTGGAGCATCTGCGGGCCACAGGCAGGGTTCAGTGAGCACTCCCCAACTGGGATTAGGTTCCAAATCCCTGCTATGAAAATGCTGGTATTTTACAACAGTACTTGGGTTTTACCATTCTTCTATTCCCAAGGAGAGGACTCCATGCAACTTTGCTATCTTACAAGATAATACATATGGGCGTTGGGACAGACCTAGGCTTGTCTGAATAATTGGCCTTGGACACATCACTGCACTTTCCTGAAGGTACTTTCCTTCTTTACAAAATGTAAGCCTGATGATTCACAGACCTGTACCCCTTGGGCAAAGAATAAAAATAAAATTAAAAAAAAAATAACCCTCCCCTACAAGTTTCAAAGAGTTGTAAAAAATTATAAAGCTTAAATTGTAAAAGAGGTTAGTGACGTGAGGAGGTTACCAGTAAGCCAATGGCCACCCAACATTGGAAATCAGGAATTTTGGCGAGAAGTTTAGTACCTTTTCACTCTTTCTTCCAGGGGTTAGTATGGACCAACCAAAGTCTCAGAATGAAAGAACTTGTATTTCTGGGCGCCTGGGTGGCTCAGTGGGTTGAAGCCTCTGCCTTCGGCTCAGGTCACGATCTCAGGGTCCTGGGATCGAGCCCGGCATCGGGCTCCCTGCTCAGCGGGGAGCCTGCTTCCTCCTCTCTCTCTGCCTGCCTCTCTGCCTACTTGTGATCTCTCTCTCTCTCTGTCAAATAAATAAATAAATAAATCTTTAAAAAAAAAAAAAGAACTTGCATTTCTGTCAAGTGGCAGAGTTAGATATATTTTGGGAATCCCTTCTATGCCCACCAGATAATGGAACTAAAATGCTCTATGGCCAGCTGACTGATTCAAGGTGGGGCTCAGATGCCCACGCTATAAAAAGAATGAAAAACACAACTACCAACTGCCACTCTAGGCTTTGATTTCCATAAAGCTGCGCACTTAAGGAGGAAAGAGGACAGAGACATTGTCCGTAGGCTTTCAATCAAGATGTTAACAAAGCCCCTACTGGTTTAGTTCTCACATCCGAGGAACTTCTATATTGATGCTTCTCAGACTCTGTGTTGAAAGAACACAGATTACCCCCCACCCCACCCGCCCCATTTCACCACAGAATTTTTTAAGTAAAATGTAATTAAAGAAAATTGAGAAATAAAATAAAGTAGACCTACAAAATACAAGGACAATTTTGTTTCTGTCATGTTTGACAGAAACAAAATTGCTTTGTCAAATAGACATAAGAGTTTCCAAAGCCTCTATCTAAATGTCTATACTTGTCTTGTCATCGGCAAGTTAATAGTCTGTAGATCGGCACCTGCGTATGCACTCCACTTTGAGCAGTACTGAGCAACAGCACTGCAGAGCAGGAGCCCCTAACCAACATTCTGGACTGGGAGCCCGGGAGGAACAGGTGTGGGCAATTACAGGATCATTAACACGCTGTATGATTTATACATGTGTTATATTTATGGTCTGCTTTCTCCCTCCGGAATGTAAGCTCCATGCAGGGAGTGATATTTGTGTGTTTTGCACACTACATATTCCCAGAGCTAGAATGGGGACTGGTGCATAGTAGCTACTCAAAGGATATTTGCATATAAATGTGTAGATGATACAGGGAGGGGTGAGAAGAGGAATAGGCAGAAAAACGAGCATCAAGATAAACACAAAAACACTTTTTTGCCATAGTAAGGAAGTGATACTAAGAAATTAGCTAACAAAACCCAATAATCAAACATGAATTCACCATGAATTATATTAGAAGAAAAACATGCATTAACCCTAAACTTTGTGTCCAGCTAAGCTTGTAGTCAAGTTGGAAGGCAAGAGAAAGCATTTTTAGAATGCACGAACGGGGAGTTAACACTCTCAGGCTCTTTCTAGAGGAAAAAATACAGGATGTATTTTATAAAAAAGGAAATGCTAACCCAAAATGCAGTTGTGGGATATAAGAAACAATGGTAAAAGTTAAAAAAAAAGAAAATTATAAAAGATACTTCTTTGAACCCAGAAATTGAAAAAAAAACCCCAGTATATTTAATTAACTGAATGCAATATTAATAATTATGTTCATGTGAAAAATGGAAAACAGACTCTAAAGAATAATTATCATTATGGGCACTGGAGTTCAGTGGTAAATAATGTGTTTTAAGGTATTTGCTACGTTTAGGAAAACATTTAAAAATTGTGAATACTTCTAGCCATGGTTAAAAATTATAATTATTTATATATGTACAAAATACAGTTCTAAAACATCAGAGAGGAAAAATAAATAAAGTAAATATAGCAATCCTAGCAGAATCAAATAAGAAAAGAAAAAGGTAGAATTAAGTCTAAATATATCTGTAATCACTATTAGTGTAAACGGATGAAATTTGCCATGATAAGATGTACTATCAGAATCAATTCCTAAAAATCCAGTAATAATATTTCCTAAAAGAGAGCCACTTACGACAAAATCACACAAGTTTGAAAAGTAAAGTAAATGGCATATCATGCAAGTACTAATGCAATGAAACATAATGAGGCAATATACCAACAAAATGAAATCCAAGGCAGAAACATTACTAGAGATAAAGACATATATTACTTAATAGCAAAATAAAAAAGTTTTGGGGAAACATAATTTAAAGAATATTGATGCACTTAGCAACATATCTTCAAAATATAAAAGCAACACCGATAATCACTTTTTTTTTGCAAAACAGGCAAACATCCTATCATTGAGAGGTTTTAAAATATCTCTAACACAAAAGGCTAGATTAAATAGAAAAAAATCCCAGAATTAACAAGCTTTGTCATATATATACACTATACACAAAAATTGGTAATGAATATTTTCCAAAACACACAAAGCACACTGATATATAACATATCTATCCATCTATTGACCTGTCTATACATATATTCTTATGACATATGTGGTCATGAAGAAATTACCAAATATTTCAAAGAATTGATACTGAAAGACTACATTTTCTCTAGGCAATACCAATCATTTAGAAAATGACAAAATAGAAGTGAACTGGTACTTTACATTTGGTAACTAACATAAGCTAAGAGAAACATTAATCTTGAGCAGTGGTTCTCTTATTGATTTGAACATTGGATTAATCCAGGGGTACTATAATAAATACTGAAGCCTGGATCCCACCTCTAGTGATTCTAATGAAATTGGTCTCCGGGGTGTAAAACCTAGGACTTGAATGTATAGTCAGAGCTTAGCACCACTGATTTAGGATCTGGCAACTTTTCTACCCTTATGTGTTAAAGCCTTTAAATATGGCATCACAAAGACAAATGCTTTTGCTTCTCTTTAAGAGTTATCAAGAGGCAATCTTCACTGAAAGCCAAGTGGCTGGTGATGTAATCACCACAGCAGCTGTCAAAGTGTCTTCAGTCACTGTGACCAAATTCCTCCATCTGTCCTTTATTTCCTTGGTTTACTATCAAGCATACATTGTAATTGACCCTTACGCAGAAGACATCTGATGAGCTGCTGTGGGTTCCATGTGTGTGAAGGGTTCTGAGTCAATCATTTTGCCCATTTTCTCACGGGAAAGGGAGTAGCAAATGCACTGAAGCATCTTTCCTTGATCTAATCAAAAGGCCAGACAAGATGGGGATGAAGTTCTCCCTGCAAGGGAGTGACTTGGAGTGAAATCCAAATGTTCTGATGTTGGCCAAAAGCAAAGATGGATGACTGAGATTTTCAGTAATAGAATTCTACATGGGTTTGATAAATTGCAAGTAATAACATATAATGTATGTGTATGTAGGCTCTGAAATTAGGCATATTGGGAACAAGTCCCAGTTTGGTTAATTATGAGCTATATGACCTTGGGCCCATGACTTATTTGTAAAATCTGTGACATTTAAATGAGATGTAGATAAAGTGCTCAGCTCAGTGCTTGATCCATAGTAAGTGTGCAGTGCATGGTATACATTTGACTGTTATTATTATTATTTAGTAATTTTCAGAAGATAGGTATCACAAAGCTCATGTTGGCTGAGTGTTTGAAAGCTAATGCATCTTTCTCCCATTATAGAGAGGAGATAGGATGGGCCAGAAACTATGATATATTAGAAAGTAAGAAATATAAAAATATAAGTCCATGGGGCACCTGGATGGCTCAGTTCGTTAAGCATCTGACTCTTGGTTTTGGCTCCGGTCATGATCTCAGGGTTCTGAGATCAAGCCCCATGTTGGGCTCCACACTCGTTGTAGAGTCTGCTTGTCATTCTCCCTATGCACCTCCTCCCACTCTCCCTCTCTCTTTCTCTCTCATAAATAAGTGAAATCTTAAAAAAATTTTAAGTCCACTACATCTGTATCTTTGGGGTAAATACCCAGTAGTGCAATTGCAGGGTCAATAGGGTAGCTCTATTTTTAATTTTTTAAGGAATCTCCACACTGTTTTCCAAAGTGGCTGCACCAACTTGCATTCCCACCAACAGTGTAAGAGGGTCTCCCTTTCTCTACATCCTCTCCAACACTTGTTGTTTCCTGTCCTGTTGATTTTGGCCATTCTAACTGGTGTAAGGTGGTATCTCAATGTGGTTTTGATTTGAGTTTCCCTGATGGCTAGTGATGATGAACATTTTTTCATGTTGTCTGTTAGCCATTTATATGTCTTCTTTGGAGAAGTGTCTGTTCATGTCTTATGCCCATTTTTTTGACATGATTATCTGTTTTTTGGGTGTTGAGCTTGAGGAGTCCTTTACAGATCTTGGATATCAGCCCTTTGTCTATAGTGTCATGTGCGAATATCTTCTCCCATTCTGTGGGTTGCCTCTTTGTTTTGCTGACTGTTTCCTTTGCTGTGTAGAAGCTTTTTATCTTGGTGAAGTCCCAAAAGTTCATTTTCATTTTTGTTTCTGTTGCCTTTGGAGATATGTCTTGAAAGAATTTGCTGTGGCCAATGTCTAAGAGGTTACTTCCTATGTTCTCCTCTAGGATTTTGATAGATTCCTGGCTCATGTTGAGGTCTTTCATTCATTTTGAGTTTATCTTTGTGTATGGTGTGAGAGAATGGTCAAGTTTCATTCTTCTATACATAGCTGTCCAAATATACAATGGAATATTACGTGGCCATCAGAAAGGATTAATACCCAACTTTTGTAGCAACATGGACAGGTCTGGAGGAGATTATGTCTCCTCCAGATAGTCAATTATCATATGGTTTCACTTACTTGTGGAACATAAGGAATAAAATGGAAGACATTAGGAGAAGGAAAGGAAAAGTGATTTGAGGTAAATCGAAGGGGAAGATGAACGATGAGAGACTGTGGACTCTGAGAAACAAACTGAGGGTTATGGAGAGGAGAGGAGTGGGGGATGGTGAGCTGGTGATGGGTATTAAGGAGGGCACGTAATGCATGGAGCACTGGGTGTGGTGCATAAACAATGAATCTTGGATCACTGAAAAAATAAAATAAATAAAAAAATAAAGAAAAGAAAATAAAAAGAAAATGTGATAGTCTCAGGACAGACGAAAAGAAAAAATAAAAGTCCAGAAATACTGAAATAACTCAGTAACACTATTTCCAGGTTGCTATGGACAGTGATCTCTCTTAAGAAAGGGTCACTATGATGGGGCAGTGTCCTCTAAAGCTTCAGTCTGGTGACTGGTAGATGACAATTTATTCATGACATTACACCAACCAAGGGAACAAAAAGCATTTACACTTAAAGTGATCCAGAGCACTGAAAGCTGTATATCTTATCATCTACTCCCTATAATTTACATCTCCTTTCCCCAAGGAGATATGGACAGATACCTATATATTCTGCCACTTCCTCCTCTAATACTGCAAACTAGACTCTGAGATGTCATAACTTGCATGTGTTAGTGTGTGCCTAACATGTTCCTGTTTTTCTTTTAATACATCCACTTCTAAAACTCCATCCTAGGTCTTCCTACTCTGTGGTATTCAAAGTTTTCTCTTTCCTCATTCAAACGATGTACAGGACATACTGTTTTCCCCTGCTCTGCATAAAGGTTCTTATCTCATGCAATGATACTTCTTCATTATGCAACAAATATTTGTTCATACACTGTGCTATATATTAGAGATGTGGGAAGCAAATTAGAGCCCTTGATCTCAGGAAGCATACAGTCTGGTGGAAGAAGGATAGAAACAGGTCATGTTGTGAACGTAGAGAGCAGGAACCCAACCCAGACTTGAGGCAAAGAAGGCTTCCTGAGAGTAGGTAAGATTGGCTTTGAGCTGAAAGATAGCGAAGATTTAACCAGGTAAAGAGGAGGTGGAGTGTCCCAAACAGAAGAAATAGGTCTTCCAAAGCCCAAAGAGGAGGTAATGAAGTTGAGTTCCCAGAAGGGGACCTTCTATGAAGGCCAATCTGATGTTTAGTCCTTCCTGAAGATACTGAAAGGTGGTTAGAGCTGTGCTGTCCAGTAAAGTCGCCAGTAGAGTGATGTGACTCCTGAGCATATGAACGATGGTAAGTCCTGACTGAGATGTGCTGAAACTGTAAAATATACACCAGATTTCAAAGACTTAGTACTAGAAAACTATATAAGATATCTCATTAGCCATTATTATTTTGAGGGGTGCCTGGTTGGCTCAGTCAGAAGAGCATGTGATTCTTGATCTCAGGTTTGTGAGTTCGAGCCCCATCTTGGGTACTGCAGAGGTTACTTAAAAATAAAATCTTTTGGGGTGCCTGGGTAGCTCAGTTATTAAGCGTCTGCCTTCAGCTCAGGTCACGATCCCAGGGTCCTGGGATTGAGCCCCGCATCAGGCTCCTTGCTCGGTGGGAAGCCTGCTTCTCCCTCTCCCTCTCCCCCTGCTTGTGTTCCCTCTCTCACTGTGTCTCTCTCTGTCAAATAAATAAATAAAATCTTAAAAAAAAATAAAATCTTTTAAAAATTATTACATTGAATACATGATAAAATGATAATATGTTTATATATTAAGTTAAATAAAACTATTTAGAAAATTATTTTTACTTATTTTATACTAGTGTGGCTACTAGAAAAATTGAAATTATATATATATATGTGTCTTGCATTTATGACTTGTATTATATTTCTATTGAAGAGTGCTTCATTAGAGGTTTTTAAAAGACAGAAATGTTATCACATTTAATAATATCTTTGCAGGTAACTATTTTCTTAATAAGATAAATATTCTGCTTACTGGAGAGAAACACTAAACAGTAAAAAGCACTTTCATTACCATCAGAAACAAAGAAATCACCATGAACAAAAATAGTGACGAAATCTCCAACTATGAATTAATATATTTTTTTGCAGAAGATGCTAGACAGTGCCATGGGACAAGAGAAGGAAACACATATATAAATATTGGGAATGAATATGTAAAATTATCACTATTGTGGATGATATGATTATGTACTTGGAAAACCTAGGAGAATAAAATGAAAACTATGACAAATAATCAGAGAATTCAATAAAGTGGATGGGAAAAATGTTAATATCCTGAAATCAATAACTTTCATAATACAAAAAACACACAGTTAAAACAGTTAGGAAATATAATGGAAGAAAAGATTCAATTTAAAATAGAAACAAATACAAAATGCCCATGGTCTATATGGAGGAAAATGTAAATATAAGTGTAAAATGTTCTTGAAGACTTGAACAAGTGGGAAGACAGCTGTGAATCTGTGGAAAGGCTAATTAAAACTACCAAGACAGTAGTTTTCACTTTTCAGAATATCCAAGATCCGAAAGTCTGACTACACACTGTATCGTTCAGGATGTGGGGATATAGGGCAAATCTTACACATTGCTGGTAGGATTCTCATTTGGCAAGAACTCTGTCAGAAACAATTTGAAAGTACACATTTAAATTATAATTATACTCATTCATTAACAACATACATAACTGCACACAAAATAATGAATAAAAATAATTGTTGAATTATTTATAAAGCAAAGAATTGCAAATAACCTCGATGTCCGTCAACAGGAAACTTGCTTACATAGATGACTTTCATGTAATAAAATAGTACTACGAAGTCAAAAAAAGAATGAGGAATCTTTTCACATACAGCTATAATTTTTTGTAAGTCATATTGGTATACAGAAAGTGAGAAACGGTGTGAATCATGCACCATTGTTGGTGCAAAAGAATGGAAAGGAATATCTGTATGTATTTGCTTCTACATGAATAAAATTCTGCCAAAGGGCAGACCCAGGAAATAGAGAACAGTGGTCACTTTTGGCGTGGAGAACTGGGGTGGCTGGAGGATGGGTTGATAGTCCTTTTCTATTTTGAATTATGTGTCTGCTTTAACTATTAGAAACACATTTAAGAATCCTCAGCGAAAAGTTACCATATGTTAGAATGCCCCATGAAAGAAACTTTTCATTAGGGTGAAAGGAAGTCTGCCAAGAATACCAGAGGAAGACAGTGGGGTGTGGGCAAAGACAGGAAGTACGATGATATTGACAGTGAGAGAAATTGAAACGTGAGAAGTTTGTAATGTTGGAATTGGTTAAGTACTCAGGAGCTTGTGATAGGAAAGCCAAGAAGCATCTACAAATTTAGTTACTTCCTAGTGAGGCATCATGGACGAGTTCCTTAACTTGTCTAAGCTTTAGTTTCCACATGTGTGGAGTGGTGACACAACCCCATGTTGTGAGGAATGGTGAGGTAATTCGGCGTGTGCACACTACGGGCATAGTGTGTGACACTGAGGGGGCATTCAATAATGGAAAGGTAGTGTTCACTTTCTTTCTCGTATTTAGAACAAAATATACACTCATCTAAAATCTTTATAAAATACGATCATACTATAAAACTGTAAAAATCTTTCTGCAAATTTTGGCCTTAATTTAAATAGTATGAGCCCTTTTCCACATCAGGGCATATGATCATACCTCCATTTTTAAAGTAGTCCAAATCCTTTGTGTGCAAATACTATGATTTATGTCCTTATTCCCTCAGATGAGGACGATTACGCTGTTTCTACTACTCTGTTCTTACAAATGAGGCTGAGTGAAGACATTAATCCTATGTTTCTCCACTTATTTTGTATGATACTTTCCTGTATTCAATTATTCTTATTTCTAGTTTAGTAGTCAGGAACTTTCATTAACAAATGGTTTCCCTCTCATAAGTCAGCAAAGCCTCTCCGAATTCTTTGCCTTTCATTTCAAAATGGGTCTACTGGAAGGTACATCTCTGTAGCACTACCGCATGGAAATCACCAGTGTGACCCCGGTGGAGTGTCCCAGTCCCTGCAATTTCACTAATCACTCTCTTCAGCTTGATGGCTATTGGAGGAGATAGATGCCTGTTGGCTGGGTAATTTCTACAGAGCCGGAATGGTAGATCATTTTTAAGTGAGCAAGACGCGAGCAGCACATTCTGGTAATGAGGTGGGGAGCGGACTAATGAGCAGAGTTCAGGGTATGAAAACATCACGATAAAGGGAACTGCTTTTGAGCAGAATGACGAGGCAAGTGGTTAAGGAGCAATGTTGGGAATGAAGTGATCCAGACACAGCAGAAAGAGCATGGAACCACTGTGCTCAGAGGGGCTTTCAGAGGTCATCTGGTCCTTTCCCACCTTCTGGGGAGAATTATCGACTGTCGGCCTAGGAGGAGTCTAACACCTGTGGATCTCTGCCAACCAAGAGGGGCCTGTGCCTCTGAAAAAGCCTTAGGAGTTCAAGAAGCTGATGAGCCTTTTATTTGGAAGAGCTTTAAACATACAAAACAAATCAAATAAGCAAAAGCACAGCAGAATAATAGAGCAAACAGCCGTCTACTTGGCTGCCCAGAGCTAACAAATATTTAGATTTCCTTATTTTGCCTTACAATTAAGAAATAA